>JALPQI010021427.1:0-12895 GCA_025490895.1 Thaumatotibia leucotreta
GAAAATTAACAATTTAGTGACAATCACAAAGCAACTATTCTTATTATATAAAAGACAACAGCCAATACCTATTTAAACATGACATCACAGTAAAATAAACTCATATTAAATTAAACTAGAGATGTATAGTATACTCTCTAATGTCAATAATACATAATTTTGGAGATGTAAAGTGTCCCCAGTGTCAATTAATAAATAATGCCTAATCTAAGGCCCCATATTATGGATATAATAGTAGATTGTGTATTAAGGGCGGTAAATAAGAAATTGTGGTGAATGAAATGGCGGTAGAAAACATAATTCTTGTACCGCCCGTAGTACACACAATGTTTTTTTTCACACCTGTGAGGCAAAAAAAGTAAATAAAACAATATTTTCACAAAACTACTTTAAAATGGTCTAAATAATTTCACAAAATCAGGGATGACTTAAATTTATAATTTTTATAACAGAAATCCCGGTGCGGCGGGCGCCGCGCTAGTGCGACGTAATGTTGTATGAAAATCCTTGACTTCCCTAGGGCGTAATGACGCATCAATGGCGCGCATCATTGCAGCGCATTGGCGCACTTACCGAACAGGTGTGATGAAAAAAGTAGACATTCACATCGAGTCAAAAGCAAACCAAAATAGCGAGCGAATTTTAGGCGTAGGTACAGGAAAAAGTGACGAGGGCTTTCACTTAACGAATACGAATATCGGGAACATGAACAAGTTTTTGCCCAGCTTCAGAAAATATATATTGATGAAACTCAGTATTCATAATTACTAAATTCGAAAAAGTGCTAAAAATAATATACCTCTAAAAGATTGTTTTAATTCCATAAGAATCCATGAAATGTTTATCTTCTAAAAATAAATTTCGACTGAGAATAGGGTCGTGACGAGATATAATTGAGAATAGGAAATATTTCTATAGCAGGTAAATAATTACATACAATTACGTACTTCCCACAATTTCCTAAAATACTTAAAGCTATGTTAGGAATATTTAAAGTTATTTCAGGAAATTGCGAGACTCATACCTATAGGTTACATACCTAGCTACACTATTCCAGTAAAAAATGAGATGCTAACACAATCTATCTATCTTTTCAATCTTAAAATTAATGCAGCAGGGTGGACAGGACCACCTACACACACATTTCTAATGACCCGGTTTAAATGTTAGTTAAATAAGTAGTTAACTACTTTTTTATTTTTATTTATCGAATAAGAAACTTTTAGTACATTAAGTTTAGCAAGACCCTTGCTAATTAATTAAGACTTATTTGCATTAACACATACATTTGACACCAGTTTATTCAAACCAACAAAATAAATACTAACTGAGCCATCATTGTGTCACTGACCATTATTTGATAAAAGATTGATGATGGGCAGCAGCGTCATCATAGTGGACACATTAAAGCGTTAATAGACGTTCGAATATGGTCCACTCCGCACCGACCGCGAACTTGGTCCGCTCCGTACCAAATTCGATGGTGTGTTCAGCGGTCCGCCGACATTATTATTATTATTGACGGTGCGGTCGGTTCGATGGTTTTCCCACAGGATTTGGTGCGGTCCGCACCAAGTTCGCTCGTGTGGACGGCGCCACCGCACCGTTCAGCGCTTACTTGTAGGAGTTGTAGGTAATTAATTAAAAGTAAACAAACAATTGGTATATTTTCGGGTATTTGGGCATTTTCACTTCTAGGGAAACCCAATTAGCTTAACTCTCACAAAAAAGTTAATTTCGATGTCAGCTTTGTAACGACAATTAAGCATTAAATATTAACAAAAATATTTTTTTATCATTTAATCCAGAAAGAATACGCGTTTATGCAAGCAATTCAGCAAATGCATCAGAATTCATGCGAAGATATATACGAAAATCTTCGTCATCAAGGTCTCTATTAAGTCGCATATGACTATTTATGACTCGCTGTCTTTTAAATAAAATTTTGCCCATTATTTTCTTTTTTTTTTCTGCTTATGAATTGGTGTTGTAGCGACGATGGTTGCCACAACTAACGCGATTTTAGCTTTTTTTGATAAAATCGGAGGCATATCGACGTGATCACTGTCTAGTAGCACGAAAAGCACTGGACCGTTTTTGAACGGTGCGATGGTGTGGCGAGTCGAGCGCACGTACGGACCGGACCAAGTTCGCGGTGCGGAGTGGACCATATTCGAACGTCTATTAATGCTTTACTGCGGTTGCCAATCCGCTTGCTCAGCGTGGCGATTATGGGCATTAACCTTCTAAATAATGCGTCTATACGCTTAGTTAATAGGAGAGGTAGGCCTCTGCAGTGGACTATCAAAGGCTGCTGATGATGATGATGAGCCATCATTTCTGAAGATTTTATAACCTGACCTTTAATTTATTTGAAGGATCTTTCACAACCTCAACGTTTGCGAAAACCCACGAAGCGGCCACTGTCGGTAACTTAAAACTTCTATCAACTTAAAAACTTCTTTAGAATAAGGTATTGTTTGGAAAGTTTTGTAAGATTTAAAAGCTGCAAGTACCTGTTGTTAGTATGCTTGTTGTGTTTACGATAACTAGGAATAAATTATTTCTCAACAGTTTCAATTTTAACATAAAGAGTGTATCCTGATTAAAAGTTTTCTACGTTATGTTAAGATTATGACCTCAAAAATTTCCAAGTTAATGTAGACATTACATTACAGTGTATTTGCGCTTTGTATATGTAATGGGTTGTCTTTTTTATGATGCACCATTGTTAGAAGCTTGAATTTAATATTATGTCAAACCTTAAGCCACTAAGGCACTGGTCTCACCGCGAGTTACTAAGCTATGAACTATCGGCTATAAACACGAACAAAAGATACGCACTCCCGTATAAATAAAAGAGACACGGCGATACTCGCCCGGCGGTGATAGCTGATAGGGCGAGTATCGCCGCGTCTCTTTTATTTACACGGGAGTGCGTATCTTTTGTTCGTGTTTATAGCCGATATTTCATAGCTTAGTAGCTCGCGGTGAGACCAGTGCCTTAAAGACGTATGTGATGAAAGATGCATAGTTTAAGGTTGTAGTACATTCAAAACATTAA
Organism: Thaumatotibia leucotreta; assembly: GCA_025490895.1. Lineage (NCBI taxonomy): Eukaryota > Metazoa > Arthropoda > Insecta > Lepidoptera > Tortricidae > Thaumatotibia > Thaumatotibia leucotreta. The sequence goes on from JALPQI010021427.1 coordinate 3,065, forward strand.
GTACAGATGTCGCTAGTTATTAGTTTCATAATACCAAAACCTAAATTTGCTGTGATTGACGAAAAGTCATCTGTTGAAATTGAAAGCACGTTGGAACGGCAATCCAGAGGATGTGGGTTCGAATTCCGTGACAACCACAGTCTTTCCCGGTTAATTATTTTTATGGTAAGCACATCTGTTACCACATTGTGGGATTATACAATTACAATTTTCCCTTTATCATTATAAAAAAACCCATGTTTTTATTTATGAATAATTAGGTACGATGACGTTATTCTTGAGCTAGTGTCATATATTTAGGAAATATTTAAAATAAGACGAAAATTTATAATTCTTTTATTTTTTGATCTGTCGTGTAAATAATTTATTGTTTAAATAGAAAATTCGTATTTAGTAAGTGTTATTGATATTTTTCGTAAAATAGCAATTCACAAACCGCACGAAACAGTTTATTGACCCAGTACAGATTTACCCTCAGTATTTGGAGAATATGAAGTTTAAGCCATATTCAAGTCAGACTGAATCGCAACTTTGCCATGATTGGATGGGAATGTCTTTCATTTGTGACATTCCTGGCCATTACTAAGGATCCAATTGCAAAGTTCGAAACTATGCGCTAAGAGAGTCGCAATCTATATGGGATCAGTGTAAATAGGTCAGAGGCCTTAGTGATAGTCTGACCTAATTAAACATCCTGTCTTGAACAGCACACAAACATCATTGGGGATACGCAGGGATGCAATTCAACCGTCAGTGGTTTATCTAATGAGATCGATAGTACCTCTATAATAGGATAAGTAACTACTCATAATGATGGGATTTCTCGAAAATGTTTTTTTTTATGTTTGCAATCAGTTCATGCATTGCTTTGTTTCTATATAGGGTGAAATACGAGTCGTGAACAGTAATACGTTTTTCACTAATTTTTCACGTTTTGTCTCATCTGAAATAGTACATTGTGCATCAAGGGAGGTGAGTACGGAATTACTTACGAGAGTGTTAGAAGAGGCTTTTATGACTCGAGTTAGTATTCCGCTTACCGACCGTGATGCATACAATGTTTTTCATCACACTTGCCCACAAAAAAATAAGTTTTAAGACATCATATTATTAAATGACGTACTGAGATTTCTATTACTCCCTAGGGAAGTTCACTACACACAACCTAATTTTGGTCTGGTCCGAGTAGTTTCCTAAAATATTGTTTTCTTCGGTTGTTTACGGAATTAAAGCCAGGATTTTGGGTAAAAAATATTGTTTATTAAATTATCTAACATATATAATGCGTCATTATTTCAAAAAACTGTTGTTATGACTGTATGGCTGGAATCATTACTAAGGTGAAGGTATCTGACCATATTTAAGGATTTTTGAATTAGTAAAATCTGTTTCCTACCGTGTTTTATATATTTATTTCCAAGATTTATGTAACATAGATAATACAAAATCATAACATGGGGGGTCATGAGTAAATATTTCAAAATAAGCTGCTTTATGTATTCTACCAAAATGGTGCTAACACTCGGAAGGTTTTCGACTAACAACAAACCGCCATTTTCTCAACGGCCTACGTTCAAATTCCCGCTTGCCATCTGTCTTGCTTCACTGGCTTTACGTTTAAATAGGTTAAAGCGAGACAAATACTTGTTTCGCTGTATATTCGTCGTATATATAGAGGTACAGTTTATGAAGCCAATCTTGGGCTTGCCACAGACGCGGCATAGAAAAAGCGTCTCCCACAGCTGAGAGGTTAACCTTTTTTCGAAAAAAGTTTTTCGACGTAACTCGTAATAAAACTTTTTTTTGATTACAATGCTACCACAATGTGTTCTAATATTACCAAACCTTTTGCCTGACAATCAAAAAATAAGAATAGATTTGACGAAAAAACCTGTCCTAGAAAAAAATATTAAAAAAAATATTTTGACAAATTATTGTTATGATAAAAAGTATTGGAAATGTTAAAAAGTATTCATAAAATCTTAAAAAAAATTGTGGAATTTGACATTAGGTCTCATAATATTTTTTGTTTATTTTGATGTCTAGAATGCATAATCCGTTGGACTACAGTATGGGGTTCTTCAAAAGAGGAGTGTACAAGTTCTTATTGGGTCGGCAACGCGCATGTGACACCCCTGGGGGTTGCGTGCGCCCATAGGCTACGGTGACTGCTTTCCCTCAGGCGGGCCGTATGCTTGTTTGCCACCGACGTGGTATAAAAAAAAAATAGTTAAAATCTTGCAGTTTCCTCGCGAGCATCCTGTATAACCCTTGAGGGTCGTTTCATTTCTTTACCTACTAATAGCGATAGCGGTAAGTATATTTAGTCACTACAGTAATAGTTTGCTGTACATAGATATGTCCATCATATGAATAGTACGATTATCAAATCAATTTCAGTCCAAACCTAAAAAAATTTAGAATTGCTCTTACTTGAGAAAAGTCACAAATGTTTTGTAGGTAATTCAAATAAATGTGTAGCCCTCAGTTCAGCTTCGATTTATTAAATTATCCCAAACCGCGAACAAACTTTACATAAACGCTGTTACCGTCCCAAATCGTGCAACATTTCAAAAAATCACAATAACGATGATAAGATTTTCCCGGGACCGTAGTAATTTGCGTCGGGGACGGCTAGAAGCCTTTTTATTTTAGCCAATATACGGCCCGTAGAAAAAGTTTAATGTAGGGTAACTCAATTATGGAGGGGCGCCGTGCGTGCCGAACATTTATCACGGGAAATTCACAAGATTCTGGATTCTTTAACTGTGCGTAAGATCAGGTTGTTCCTTCTGGTATGGTAAAGGTAAGAGTTCAAATTGAACTAGCACCCAAAAATAATTTTCTAAGACATGTCTTTTTCGTGTCCCAGATTAAAAAACTGTATGTTTCAGCAGTAAATTTCAGAAGGTGAATATATTTCAGTACGTGCTTTATATTTTAGTGTCGTCAATTATTGCCATTATTGGTAGTAAAACTCCTATCCCTCTATAATACTTTTTTTCCAGAACTTGTATTAACTTCACTCTCATTCAGGTTCCTCATTTCATCATTCATTTTATTAATTTACGTTTTCAGGGTTTCAATTTTTACGAGAAGGTATTTTTTAAAGAAAAGTTTTAATAATCTGACGGCTGGATCTATCTAAATATTAACAAAAAAAATCCACTTTTCATACCTAGTTTTAGAGAATTCGGTGTCTCCTGTAAAATTTGATCAGATTGAGATAAAAGCAATTCGCGAACTAGGCCGACGAAATATGATAGGCTATTTCTGCTATTTATAATTGCCACACAACTTTTCAAAATGTTGGATGTAATGAAACAAATTGACCGCATAACGAACTAACTTCTATTAACATACCGCGTTAATTAAACTGGCTATTTAAATCATAGGCCTGTCAAAGGCCAAAGTCATGCACTAATTCAGTCTCGAACAGTAATTTATCCTCCCATTAATAAAGTCGACCATTAAATCTGATTAAAAGTGGTGATTTTCAGCTGGACGTTTGATTATTCGATTTTAATGATACAATTTTATTACTATGTAATGGAAACCGACCCCTGTTTAAATACTATATATGTAAGTGTATCGATTATTTTGTTGAAACTTTGTAGCTACTTAGTTAAATATTTAAAGTAATATAACATCTCAAAGCACCATTTTATATCGAATGATTCTTAACATGAGTGAATCAATAACAGGTATATTCAAATTTATTTCGTTTATGTTTATTCCTTGTTCATTTTTTTATTATAGTTGATAATATACAAATGAATCCATCGCAAACAATTTCCAAGGAAATTGATATTTTAATATCATTTAATATTGATATTTTAATAAATTCATTTCATTGAAAATTTTACACAAGTCGACTTTATCCAATGCTAAGGCGTGTGCTGTGCGTGTGAAATATTGCGACAGTAAGCGATACTTATATTATAATATCATTATATTATAAACGGTCCCTTAAAACAACCATGACCAAAAACAAATACCTGTGATCGAACCCACATCCTCGCTCTTCGTAGCAATACCAACTATTTGTTGTGTAGGTAAGTACAGTAAAGCATTTGTAGAAATTGTGTTCCTGAAATTTGATTTTATGTGCTTTGTGTTTTGATATACTGTTAACCAATATCATCACTTTTCGCTTGTGCCACTAACGCAGCCTATAAATTTCGAGCGAAATTTCTCGTTTGCCGGAAATTGATCGCGAAACTAAAATAATGGCCAGAATAATGAAATTAATTATGAAACGAACTAAATTGGACGTGAACTCATTGGTTTATTGTTACATCGGACTATCTAGTGGATCGCGTTACTAATAGTATTTTATTTAAAAACTAAATATAAGCAGAACGTTTCATTCAGAATATATTAAGAGTCGGGTATAGATTTATTTAACGAATATGCTAATTTATGTGACACTTTATTGGAGTAAGTAACTAAAAATAATCATGCTAGAATTTTAGCATGTAACGGAAAATATTTTCAATTGTGACTGGATAATTTGAGTACCTACTTTTCCATTTCTGTTAGTTTTTTAATAATGTACTGTAACATGTCAAAGGGCCCCTTTCCATGTTAGCAGTATATGAAACATAATAGTAATATTTTTTAAAGTCGGTTAAATTCCACTCTTGTGTCACACGACAATTGTAATAACTAAATTCTTTCTCATAACACAAGTACGCCTTATCGTTTGAAATTCTAGGTGAGTTCTTGGAGAGCTTAGTGATTTATAGTAAACCAATTTCTTAAGACACTTAATTATTAGAACAATTTGAACTTTATTTCAATGTTATAGAGCTTGTACCGTATAGTTTTTGTCTAAAAATCTGTTTGGTTTGTCGAGTGTCACATGATACGTAAAAAGAATGCCGCACGCAAAAATATTCGTTACAAAATCGAACTATATTATACAGAATTATAAAAGGACGGACCTACGAACTTGCATTCATATTATAGAAAAAAATGTTTAACAAACTATAGGGTCATGCCCCATAGGTGTTTATAACGAGATGTGTTGACACCCATTGATTAGGTCAAATTAGACTTTATTTTAATTAAGGGATAAGATTTAATTTGTGTAAAGTTTAAACGAAATTATGAAATTCAGTATGGGTTTTCAAAATACCAATGGTACCTATGCAAGATGACGTGAGTAAAGAAGTGGGGAAGGGGTAGTTTAAAAGCGGATGCACAAGCAAAATCTTGGTCTCTGGGTCTCTGGGATCTTGGGGTCTTCGGGCTTCAGAGCTTTTTGCGGAACGTTGAACGAAGTTCTCATAGTGCAGGTTTAGGTCATTCTAGGTTACCTGTATTATGTCCTGATATGGATTTTGCTAGTATCTTGTGATTCTAGTGAGGTCTGGTTTTGGACATGGTATAGGGAAACTAGTTGTGGGGTTTCATTTTAATATTTTAAATAACTTTGTGTTAAATTTTGTGATTTTAATTATTTCATTACTTATTGTTTTGTGGTTCAGAATAACGCTAGTGTTGGATGTTTTAAAGTAGTGTAAAGTGTTGTTTTGTGTGTAGAGTTGTTTTTAATTTCAGTAGATTAGCCTAGGCAAGTGCTAATATTTTAGAATATTGTTGAAGTTTAGGCTACAAATCAATAGGCTATTAAAAGTTGTAATTTCTTGTTATACTTAAGTGCCATTCATTAATTGTGTTCAATATGTGAAGTTTTCGGTTTGGATTATTTTAGTGATATTTAGCACTATAATGATCTTGATTGGAAGAGTCGCATATTATAGTTATTTAGTGGTTCATTTCTAAAGTGTTTTAAATAATTGTGGGATAGGGAGAACTAGTTCAATCCAGCACAGTTTGCTGGGCAATTAGAGAGAAAGAACAGGTACCAGAACGGTGACAACGTCGGTTCTTGCCTTTTAATTAGCGTTCTTTAGTTTAGTGTTGTAAATATCTGGAGGGTCCAGACAGTGACCAGCATTTATTGAGACTGGTGTTTTACCCCTAAGTGCCGGACGATTTGGAAAGTCAACTCTGATTTTCTAAATTAGCCAGTTGCTTAGTCCTTTTTATCTATATATTTTTATATTCACATTTATTCGTCAGTTTGTTCCTTTTCTGTCCCAATCCCTATCGAGAAGGAACAAACAGCACACGGGAAAATAGGGTTAGTCTAATGGAGTTTTCCCATCCGAAGTAGATAGCTTTAGCCTAGAATTTCCCATTGCACATCGGGAAATTACGCGTGTAAATTAAATGTGCACCACGGGGTGCTACTTTGCAAATATTTCGGTAGAATAGTTGGATAGTGTAGCTGCTAGGGCTAGGAATATTATAGGCGTCGGTTTTGTAAGATTATAGTAAATTTCTAATTTTTCGCGATGAATAAAGCCATTACATATTTTCATTAGATAGCTAGGTTCCGGTATGGCTTCCTAATTTGTTTTACGTAAATTAATTACGGGTTTATGGGTTACAATTTAATGTATAATTAGCTAAGATGTAGGGTGGGTTTAGGGACACGTTAGTATTTTATTACATATATTTATTTATGACACAAAAAGACAAACCTGACTTACTATTTGACAATTTATATTTTGCTCCTTGCTACTAGTAGTATAAAATATTGTGAGAAGACTAAAATACTCACAATATTATGTCGTAACGTTAGAAGCACTTTGTTTTTGAAAATGAAAATAAATATTTATTTGCCCGTCTCTTAGCAGTGAGTACTAAGACTTCATTCTGTTTTCTATGGTTCTGTAATTTTCCAACACGACCTTAAGAATACAAGGTCATACCTACTATCACAAATCATACTAGTAACGGTATGTATTTTCAATGAGTAATTTACCCAGGCTAGATCGCAGTAAGATCGTAGTTTATTTTGGTCAAGAGATGACACAATAGCTACAACTACAGTTTGGATAATATTATTTCATTGAATACAATACAAGAAATGTATTGCAAAAATTACAGAATTCTGGATAACTAGAGTAGATCTAATACTTCTGCTCCTACCAGTATTTTGGTATGTTAAATGTCCCTTTGCAAAATCCTCTCATACAAGACAAGAAATGTCACAAAATAATGACAGGGATGACAAAAAGGTCATGTCATTATTAAGTTCCTTCTGAACTTTTCAAGATCGTAGTTTATTACACCTTCAGCACGGGGGCAGAATCCTGACCCTGCAACTGGAAGATGGATACAGAAGCTGCGGGATGGGGCAGTTTCTCTAACCCCCAAATAAAAATGTATTTAATTATAAATGTACCTTTAACTTCTTTGTTTAAATTCTGACATGTTATTGGACTATTTTACATTCTTTACAATATTCTTTCTATCTGACAAATCAACTATGACATAATTTACAGCTGACATTTACCTTACCTATATTTTGACATATTATTTCTTATTTTAAATTACTTTGAATTTTTAAATAACTTACACTTAGATTAAATATGCGAATTAAGATACTCAACTCTTATCTATATGCGAAAAGGATTTCGGTTACTGACAACGGACACAACGAAGGGTTTCTAAATACACACTAACGATCATTTGGCCAATTTACTGATCCGATTCAAGATATTAACTTACTTATTTAGATTTATTTGATTATTAATTAATTCGCTGAGCAGTAGGTAATTAGAACTCTAGATTGTGTTATTAGAATTTTCAAGTTTTATTTTTAGTATTCAGGTGAAGTAGGTTAGGTGGTATAGCGTTTATTTATAGAGGGGGTTTAGTACACATAAGGGGGGTGTGTTACAGTACCTCAATCTATTTCATTGAAGTTCGATTTTATATTGAGTAGGTAACTTATGTTCACTTTTTTATAATCAAAAATATATTAAAGCGGTATGCAAGTAAATATGCGTTGGAAAATTAATCATTTAAGAAATAAGTGAAACACTTATTTCATCATACTTAAGCCTTTTTAAATTTCTTATTTGACAATCAATCAAAAGCAAATCTTACCATCAATTAAACTTAGATGGATCGAAGTTTCTCCGTGTTTGCCTCAAAGGGTTAGGGTTTCATAATTAAATAGAATCATTATTACAAAATGTTTCACTCACCTCTACCTCAGTCAACAAATGATTTTTTAAATGTAGGTACTCTTGGTACATGTGTTGGTACGATTGGTGGTGCGAATCGTCGCTTTCATACTACGTCGCTGTATTGTAAATCCTATCAAACTCTGTTAATACATTTAAAATTTCGGGGTATCTCCCTTACACGTAAAGTGGGGAAGATTTTTACATCGCTGAAATTCTACAGTATGGAGTATCGTTAAATAATATTTTAAAAAGAATAAGGGCCTCAAAAGAAAGTTCTTTCCTGAAATAAATATTTTCATACGTAACCGTCCACAATTTAAAATAATTGTCTCCCCTTACTTTTGATATAAGGGTCTAAGAAATGTGAGAAAAATTATAAATATTGGGACTGTACTCCAAATGAAAACAATGTTGAATACATATTATTTTAGATTTAATTTTATACAAGATATTCTGCAGTCTGTTTCAGTTTTCATGGTGACGAACATTTTTCCTAAAATTCGCTTTTCTACCTAGATCAAACAACTAACTACTAACACCAAATATGAATGCGAGTAGTCAAAGGATAACACAGTTTTATAGGGAACATTAAACTGAAAAGAGTTATTATGCCAATAAAGTTGAAATTGGCTTAAAGCCAAAATGCAGAATGTGGATACTGTCAAATGAATAGGGACATTTATTTCAGATCGCGGCAGAGTAGGCACCTTTTTGCGTGCCATATTTTCCTGGTCAAATCAAGAATGGCATATCATTAACTAGCCACGCATTTGCTTTGAAATTTTGGTTGAGCTTTATTCCTATGTAAAATAAGAGTGACAGCTGGTAACCACAGTTACCAAAATCAATTGAATGGATAACGAACCTAAAAATATTTAAACGTTAATTTGATAATTATCAGACAAGTACTCAAGTACTAGTAGTTTTCATGAGTACCCTATTTGATTTTATGAATACATAAAAAAAATGAATTAATACAGTTATTTAATTTTAAATGCATATCTTATACCCATTGACATGGGTATAATGCAGGACCTAAAAAAATTGTGTTATAAAAAATTAAAGATTATTAGGTATATTAAAGATTTTTGAATAAAATATCTGTGCCCAGTACCCACTTTTGGTTGTGGTTTGGGATTTTAACCAAAATATGAGCCATTTTATATAATTATTTAATAATATCCGAATTATTTTTGGCTAAAAGATAAAAAGCATGTCTGATACCGTTAAATTATCCCATCATTCGCGGATGCTGGCAAGATCCGCTGAAATCTCAATTTGGCTCAGTTCCTATACATGCCTACTGCTATAACCAACGCTGAAGCCCCAATGTTTTCATTGAGAGACACATTTTCATTCCAATTGAATCTTTACTTGTACCTTTACAGAAAGGTGCATTCATAACAGTTCATTTCAAAAGCAAAACAAAGGCATTACGGTACTACCTTTTCTCCTATTCAGGCTACTTCCAGCTTGTTATATTTTCACGCTGGCTCAAACTAGAACCTCAATTTAGCCAAAATTAATATACGTATAGCTTACGTAGTATGAATATGTAGAAATTAATGTGCTATAGTTTCAGTAACATAATAGTACATTACTACCGAGGCCGCGAAGTGACTGGTTGCCGGCCGAATATATGTAGACTAGTATTCGTACTAGTATATATGTAGATTAGGATAGTATTCGGACGGCAACCCGTCACTTCATGGCCGAGGTATGTATAATGCTTTTCTCAAACATGCAATGAAATGAAATAAAAAAAAATGTCTTCATTCTC
>JALPQI010021428.1:0-21420 GCA_025490895.1 Thaumatotibia leucotreta
ATTGCATTTATTACACACTTTAAAAGCTTATTGTTTATGCCATCTGGGCCAGGCGCACTATAATCTTTTAACTGCATAACAAACTCTTTAATTTCCTTGGCGTCAGTTGGTTGCATGAAGAAAGATTTGTCAGTGCCCCTGCTCAGACGTAGATTACTAGCGAGAGTCTCCTCCGTTTCCCCAGTCTCTGACATAATTTGTGTCGCTAATTTTTGACCGACAGTTGAAAAGAACTGATTGCAATTATTTAATGACTCCAACGGGTCAGGGGTAGAAATGAGATCAACGGGTATATGGTTTTGTTTGTTTAGGTTACACATATTTTTTACAACATTCCATAGGTTTTTTGTGTTCCGGTTATTAATTGAGACTCGTGCTGTTCTTTTAACTTTTTGAGGAGATTATTGCAAAAATTCTTATAACGGTTGTAAGTCAAAGCTATAACTGCATCTTGTGGAAACTGTCTTGATTTTAAGTGTAGTTTATCACGATGTTGGATACATCGGAGGAGACCGGGCGTCATCCACGGCTTTAGTGTGAATTTAGAACGGGATATCTTTATTACTTTTGAATTAACTTCGACAGCTTGCTGAAATATACCCATGAAAGTGTTCGTAGCAATATTGACGTCAGTTTCATTTAGAACTGCGCACCAATCTGTCGTTGAAAGCCTTGAGTAGACACCTTCATAATCAATCAAAGTTTTAGTCTTGTTAGGCTTTTGTTTGAAAGAAACGTGCGCAGCAATTTCGACAGCACTTGCTCTGTGATCAGTTATGTTCAGTTCACAAAAGTTGAAATGGAGTATACTCTATAAGCCCACTATTCATGATTTTTTTCATATTTTGGTTCAAGAGTTAGAGGGGGGGGGAGACTTTTTTTTCTTCTGGAGAGATTATCTTCGAAAATACTAACTTTGGAAAAATACTTTTTTTTAAGACCCTTATTCTATTTAAGAGACCTAACAATGATACCCCACACTATAGGATTTCAGCAAACAAAAAAAATCATTCCCGCTTCACCAGTTGGGGAGGTAACCAAAAAAAAAATGTTGTTTTTATTATACTATTATACCACTTTGTTGCATGGTTAACCCTTAGCTTGCCAGTGTATCTTATAAGATACCTACATACTTTTTGATCTGTCGACAGTTTGATTCGAGTTGTCGAGTCGTTCATTCGAATCGGTGCGGGGATGGACGTATGCTTTTTGTATGTAGTATTTATTAATTATTCTGTGATTATAGCGCCGTGTGGTGACGGCAGTGAGAATACATTTGTCACCACCCCAACTGCCCCTGCGGCGGGTGTCGTAAGCGTCGACTAAGAGATTGAAGTGTAACTGACCATTATTTGATAAAAGATTGATGATGGGCAGCAGCGTCATCATAGTGGACACATTACTGCGATTGCCAATCCGCTTGCCAGACGTGGCGATTATGGGCATTTACCTCCTAATGCTATACGCATAGTTAATAGGAGAGGCCTACGTCCAGGAGTGGACTATCACAGGCTGATGATTATAACGTAAAGTGACACTGGAAACGTTTATTTAAAATAGCAATGTCACGTAAAAGTCACCCCAGGTCATTGTCTCACTACAGGATCCTATTATCATTCTGAGCAGGATTGTGATTCCTCCGTATCTGAATTGCAATAGATTACTATGTTATGCCCGATACTATCTGAGCTTGGAGTATTGCCTTCCGCATACTGGAATGTTATTGAATCTGAGTAGCCAGTTCCGTCAATAATGAGGGTTTTCGACATTTTTTCTGCCACAAGGCGGCGCTAGAGTTGGCGTCGGGTCCACACAGCTGTCAGATTCATACTATTCATAGGCACCTGGGCCTAAAATATTGAAATTCTATTTTATTTGGAAGAGTATTGATTTTGTAATGGATTACGACTAATACACGGTCGTCTAACTGAAGATTGAGCTATAAAACAGGCGCGCAAAGTCACTGGTATTAAAAATAATTACTATAACTTTGTTGATTTCATGGGAATTGACTTGGAACTATTTTTATATTTATTTTAGAAAACAATATTCCTAAAGTAATGGTTTTCAGAATAAATAAACCTACAAATATACAGGGTTGGGCGGATTAAGTGTCCTAGTTAAAAAGTGGTATAAGGTAAAGGTACACTATGCCGGTATAGTACATTATGCCGTGATATTTAGATTTTTGTCGTAAAATAAGGAAACTATAATTAAACTCATAATTTAAATAAATACTTCATAAATTATAGCTCATAAACAACCGATAAACACAATTATAAGACATACTTAATCAATTCTAAAGCAGTGAGGCTCTTCCGAATCCGTTAGTCCTAACCAAAGAGTAGTTCCATAGGATCGTGTAGTCGGCGAGCGTAAGGAGGCAGTGGGAACTTCGTAAGGTTTCTCTGACATGTTGATAAGTTTATTTGGACTGCGTAAACTTTAAGAGTGAAATACCTTTTTGGTTAAAAAAAATCCCACTGTAGCATTTAATGTCACAGTCTTTTTCAATAAAACATTGCGTTAACTATCTTTTAACGCAAAGTTTAAGCAAGAAAAGTAATTACTTTTTTCAAGAGGATAGTTTTAAAAATTGTCACTGTCTACTAACAAAAAACAAGTTCTCCCGACTCACCGAGTCAAAAGTATGCAATAAATGGCGTGATGCCGCACAACATTGACTCGACCAATAGAAAACCGACCTGAGAGTCACGTGAGTCGGTACGCCATTAGAACGGCAGTTGGTTGTATCTTTCATTTCGTCCGGAGCTCTGATAAAGGTAAGGTGGCTTTATTCTATTTCTCCTGACTTACTGCGATTCTACGTATTTTTTTACGAATTTGGTTCAAAACTATAGTTTAATACATGACACTGGGGTCTGATATTGTTGAGAAACCTATTTATTGTCATCATTTGTTTAGATTAGGCTTTTATCTGGATTAAACACGAGTTTGTCTCCTGGGTCACCAGTCCATTTACTGACTTTTTCGGTGACCCAAGAGACAATATTGGTAAGACAAGAGACACGCACATCTTTTTCAGAGTTTTAATGCCTTTACTCACAATAAGTTATTAAATCATTGCTATTTACAGTACGTAAATGTATTTGCAATATCAAAAAATGTCATTTTTGTTTACCCATTGTTTCTAATAAGAGTATCGATTCATTTTTACTTCTTATTTTTCTGATGGCACCGTATGTCCATGCCAAGCATATTCATACTATCTTGTAAACCAAGAGGAGTGTTCTGAAGAGTTGGAACTGGGTGGAAGGAAGACGTTTTGGTGGAGAAAGCGCACACTTGAGTCTTTTTGGCGTTGAACTCGACCAAGTTATCGGAACCCCATTTGCAAATAAGATCCAGAACCCGATGTAGCTCAACGATAAGATCACGTTTATCGCCAATTTCTGCCCTGCTTGCCCCAGGCCGACCGAGATCCTGAGCCGGATAGCCCTCAAGTGTTCCGAGGTGCTGTCGGCGGAGTAGGCTGCTGAAGCAGCCGACAAGACGGGCCCTCAAGGGCAACGCTCGCGGGGTTCTCGGAGGTGTGCAGCAGCGTTCCCGAAGCCCCGCACATAGAGCCTGCGGTGGAACACCCCAGGGGCTTAGTCCGTGCGAGTCGGACATAACCACCCGGTTGCTTCCGGGCCGGGTGGTATCCATAAAGGATTCCCCTGGGTTAACAAAAAAAAAGATAACGCCCATGGATCGTACTGTCATCTGCATAACAATGAATGTTTCCTAAAGGAAGTAAGTTATTGATATGCAGAAGAAAGAGGGTATAGGCGATAAAACGGAGCCCTGAGGGACGCCAGCAGTCACGGTCACGAACCGCGAAGCACACCCAGACACGGATTCTGCGCTCATACAGGAAGTCAGCAATCCATTTGCTTAACTGGACAGGCAGGAAGCTTGGAGAGAAGAGTTTTGAGCCAAACCCGATCAAAAGCCTTGGCGATGTCGAGACTGATCGCCAAGGCCTCGCCGTGTTTGCCAAATTGCCTCCCTCAGAGGTGCGTGACATACGCTAGAAGATCACCCGTTGATCGTTTCTGCCTCAAGCCATACTGCCGAATCATACAAAAGGGAGTGATCTTCTAAGTAACGGATCAATTGGTCGTTCATGATCCGCTTCATCACTTTGCATAACACTGAGGTTATGGCAATGGGGTGGTAGTTAGATGGGTCTGAACGGGGTCCTTTTTGGGGACCGGCTGCACATTAGCCTCTCTCCAAGTTTCCGGAATGCTACCAGACGAGTACGAAAGACTAAAGTGGCGCGTCAATACCGCAGACAACTCTGCTGCACATTTCCTGACTACGATCGCTGGGATACCGTCAGGACCACTGGCTTTTTGGATGTCAAGTGACTGTAAAGCCCGGCGTACATCGCGATGCCTAAAATGAATTTCGGTCATCACGGCACCACAGGAAGGTATGGATGTTGGTGGCATAGAGCAGTCATTAACACGAGAGTTCAGAGCAAAGAGGCTAGACATGGGATCGGCTTTCTCTTGCGCCTGATGAGCTAATGAACCATCTGGTAATCTCAGCGGTTTCAGCGATGGTTGGCAGAAATTTGACTGCACAGTTTTTGCCAGACGCCAGAAACTTCGCGACCCAGTTGGGTGCGAGACTAGCTCCAAACCTACGTTTGCAACGCGCTGGGCGTCTGCTCTAATATACGCCCTCTTGCAGACCTTGGTGGCAGTATTGTAAGCTGATTTCAGCGAAACAATGTCGGGATCATTACAGGCGCGGCCCCTGATCCAAACTCGATACGCCACCTGTTTGTTGTTAATGGCTTCAGCGCACGCGCTATTGAACCAGGGTCGTCTAAGGCTCTTAATGACTGCATCGGAATAAGGAATGTAGTATTCCATTCCTAGACCGATCTCGCCAGCAATAGACGCAGCACTTGCTGAGGGATCCTTCTCGCTAAAGCAGCGTTGCATCAAAGGAACGGACGCGAAATAGTCACGCATGCCGTCCCAATCTGCTGACGAGTAGTGCCATATTCTGTGCTTTACCGCCGACGATTGAGGTATGGCTGCACTGGGTACTATACTGGATACCAGGCAGTGGTCAGAGGAGCCAAAGAAAAAATAATTTCCGGCAAACAACTACACCTTATGAAAAAAGACTATAAAATGTGTCATATTCTCATATAAATCACGTTCGTTTCATCAAAAAGTCTTCCGAGTCACCGATTTGTCTCTTGGCTTACCAAATCGTACATTAAAAAAGTCTCTTGGATTACCGTGTTGTCTCTTGGGTCACCAACGTGTCACAAGTTTAATTAACATATTTTTAAATTGTTCTATGCAATTGTAAGAGTTATATCTTAACTTTTAAAATAAATAGTGTTTAAAACAAAAGGAGACGTCAGAGTTACGATATATGTTTTATTGGTATTAGTTAACACTAATTAAAAGAAAAGTTTTTGTATGTTTTTGTTACAAGTGACTCAAGAGACATAACTAATAGATGTAATTTTCGACTCATATCATATTTCGCCATAATTTACATGTGTTAATAACAAAAAAGTGTATATGTACACATCACACTAGTTAGACATGTGTTAACATGCTATTTTAGTGAATTTTCCGTGGTTACCCAGGGGACGACTTCATAGCCCAAATTACGTTTACCGTCATATAAAAAAACGTTATAATCATAAAAGTCCGCGGCAGCTTCTCGAATATAAAAGTGTAATATATGGGCCATGGTATAAACATATAAAAATTGAAAAAAATGTAATTTTATTTTTTGTTTTGTTCTTCACGAAAATACAACAAAAAAGTGATCGACCCACATATATCCTATATGGTAGGTATGTACTTATGCTATTCAATCTATTCATGCATATATTTTATGTAGAAGATTGCTTTATCCAAACGTGTAGGTACCCAAATAGTTTCATAAGACGTTAAAACATTTTTTTTATTTAATTTATGTTCGTTCAATTATAAATTTAGATAAATGTTTTCAATAAATAAATAGCAGGAAAAAGTTTTACAAAATCCAAGTCTTTCATTAAAATTTTTTTATTTTGATATTTATAATTATAAAGAGTCAAATTTACTAATCTTACAAAATTACGATATTTTTTTCTTATCATGACACGATTGTAATAATTTTTAATTCTATTATTTTAATAGAATACTTGAATAATGCGACCTTACGAGATATCACGCAATTATGTGCAACGACTCACGGAATTGAAGCATGCGCCAAATTTTACCACGCAATTACGGACAAACGAAGGGATTAGCAAATTTGCGATTATTTCCATAATTAAAAAGCTATGGGGCAAAATAATGTCTCATATCCATCTCATAAGACACGTCTACAAAATAAAAATGATTACACACCTAGAATTTTCGTATTTTTAAAATAACCCACAATCAAAGTCAAAAGTGTCTTAGTATACCGCAATATGGTACATTTACCTTAAAAGTTTAGAAACAAAACAATGTTACAAATCTTGATGTTATTTATATCAGTAACATTCTATATTTTACCGCAGCAATTGATAAATTTGATAAACTCCCCTTTAACATGTATTATTTTAAGCATTATGTCATATAAGGAATTTCATCCGGCACGCACTACCTTATCTGCCATGTGATGTCATACTAGGTTATCTAACCCTAGTATAAACTTGAATCTTAGCCTTAACCCGTCTCAATAAAACTCTGCATTGATTGGTATATGGAAATACATATTTATAGCATTTCAGTTATCTAAAGATTTAGCGTACTTTGCTAGGTAAATATCAGCCTCATAATTTTGGCTATAACTTTGTATATCTTCTTATCATATTGTACCCTGATTGATTAACTTTTTGGAATAAATTTGTAACTAAAATACCTTCCTTTCTAGTTCTTAATAAAACACTATACCCATAATCAATCTGGCATTTACCAAACTCTTGCAATGAAAATACATTTTGTTTGAAAAATGACCTTCGTGCCGCCTATTCGACTTTTTGTATTTAACTCTTATATTTTTTAAAGAGAGAGGGCACATATAAGTATAAATTATCTGTTTTAGAAAGGCCTCACATTTTGTGATTATTTTGCAGTGCGCAAAATATTAACCCCTCTTCAATTTAATAATTTTATCGAAGATTATATAATAAGTTGTACAGTTTCGTAAAAAATGCCCATGGGTGCTTATTGGTACTTTGCTGACTCAAATCATTTAAAGCTTACCCAATTTCGGCTGGAATTTGGAAGCAGAGGACTCCTTGAGACAATTAATGGTTTGCAGTATTAAAACATACGTTGATATTTACTTTTATGGTCAGTTGATAATCTCGCCCGATTTTTAATGCTCGCTGCACCATTGTCCAACAACACCGCTTTTTACATTTGTTCTTAAAAATACAGGGTGTTCATTTCGATTTGCGATAAATTAGACAGGTTACTTGGGCCATTAATAGAAGTTGTCTGGTATATCGGCTTTTGGAAAATTCGATAAAAAATATTTTTTTTTGTTTTCATACATAATAAATGAAATGGTAAGTGTGAGAGAACCTTAAGAATAAAATAAAAGTTAATCTCAGGTGACTGACGGCACATGTCAAAATAAGTAACATTAGAATGTAATAAAGGTTGCAATACACATGTTCAGTGATTAAACTTATTTTTTTAATAACTCAATAACGGTAAGAGTTAAAACACTAGTTTCTTAGAGAAATTAATTATATATGACCTAAATAAGCTTCCCTTAAAGTTATAGCATATGAAGAAAAACACGCTGTATATACAACTAAATGTTATGAATATGAGTTTCAGAATCCATGAAGCTGATTAAATCCACGATTCAAAATGATATACAGGGTATGAAAAACAGTTATATTTCAATAGATAAACGAATGTTTTTCAATAGGACACTTAATCCGCCCAACCCTGTATAGAAAATTAAATGCGCGTATTTATTTTGACAATTCGTTAAAACTCCCGCTCAGTGCTGCCATCTCACCTCCCCATAGCGGCAGAAAAATATCAAAAACCGTCATTGGTGGCAAATTTTAAATACCGTCAAGTCTCGTATCTTCGCCTGGGATACCTATCTTCGCCTAATGTGAAAAGTTAAAGCCCATTCCCTTCCCGTCTTATTTTTAGGGCAGATTCTCACGTAGCACAGTACATGTTTTTCATACTTGCTATTAATGTACCTGGCGATAAAGTATGCACTTCGGTCTTTGGGAAAAAAATCGGCATCATAGAGAGTTAGCCCTCTCTGACTTATGTGCTGTTAATGCAATATTATTTGCCTCTTACCAAAGACCGATGTGCAAACTTTATTGTCGGGTACTGTAAGTAATTTATGTGGGCCCTAAACATTATTTCAACTTTTTACTCCAGGCGGAGATAGGTACAGCTTGGCAAAACAGAGTAGAAATTAAAAAGTAGCAACATCGTAGTGTCGTCCCTTTCAAATCAATAGTGAGTAAACGGGACGACACTACAATGCTGCCACTTTTTAATTTCTACTCTTTTTTGCCAGGCTGTATCCTAGGCAATGGTCCGAGACTCGGTGGGATTGATTCGTGAAAATCTGACTGTCCTAGACCTACAGGCGTATTAAGGTCATCTGAATGAATTATAAATATCATAATAGTATATATGGATATGATATTTCATGCCATAGTAAACCTATAGAAAAACAGCATACTTTGGACACAATAGAAACAAAAAATATAACCTACTGCAATTAATAATTGAAGGAAAAATCGAGGGGAAGCGTGGGCGTGGTAAAAGACGTACTTCATGAACTAGGAATATAAATAATAAATAAATATCTTGGGACATCTTACACAAATCAACCTAGTCCCACGGTAAGCTCAATTAAGGCTTGTGTTGGGTACCAGGCGACGATATATATAATAGATAGATACGTATAGATACTTATACTTAGATATAAGAGACTGGTTGGAAGTAGAGAGCTTGCATAGTTTGATTCGCATGACGGAAGATAGAGGGACATATGGACGTATGGTCGCCGATCTCCTGGATGGAGATGGCACTTGAAGAAGAAAAAGTAAATCTATATTCTCATAGACCATTAATTGATCGAAAATTGACGATGGGCAATTGGACAATAGCGTCTTCATAGTTTACACAATAACTGCGATCGCCAACCCGCTTGTTCAGCATGGTACCCAAAGTTGGGCAAAAAGTAATATGATTACTCCTTCCGATTACTTTTGTATGTGTACTTTGTAATACCTATATATTACAAAGTAGGTACACATACAAATGTAGGTAATATACAGAAGTAATCATATAACTTTTTGCCCAACTCTAATGGTACCTATATTAATAAGGGTACAACTACGTTATTGAGCATATATGCTCGTCAATTTCTCTTTAAAGTAACGTTAATCTAATCCAAAGTTTGTCGAACTTACTATGAAGTCTATCCATCAACAGTTGTCGTATTCTAAGCACGTCTCTAAGTAGAGTTATGTGTTTTGCCGCTAAAATGTCTAAGATTCGAGGTCGATGACCGACTGCTAGGCAAAAAAAAAATGGCCGCTCCTAATTTTGTTTTTTTAATCTGACCATTTTTTCCACGGGTTTGCTTTCATCGATCTGCTCTGTCTAGCAGCCACTGTCCGTAAAAAAGGCGGGAAATTCAAATTTTCTATTGGTACAGTCAAAGACAAAATAAGGCGTACACAAAAATGTTCATAAAGATGTCCCAGTGCACTCTAATTCTATGTAATACGAACGTCGTAATATATTTATGAGCGGATTCTTTCGATATTTATTTTTGCACTTGACTGTATAAAAGTCTATACGCCTATTTTTTTTAATTTGCTGCATTATTTACTAAAGATACACTACAATTTGCCTCCATTAATGTTAAAATTGGAACTACAATTTTATTATCTGGATCAAAATTATTTTCGTTGTCTTATTTCATAGGTACCACTCTGTCACGCTTTTAGATGACGTTTCCACTCAGTATATAAAAAAAATCCTCTGCACTTGTATTTAATTTTCACGCTAGATTTTAATCCATACATCAGAAATTGAAAACAAAACATCATCTCATACAAAAATTACTACTGCGTCACGTTTTTTAGGGACACAAAATAAGACAAAATCGCAAAAAAAAATCAGTTTCTCTTCTCATTCAAAATGTATGAAAGAGTTTTTTTTCGCAGGTTAGGGCTTGGGCTACATAGTTGTTTAGAAGATGTGACTTATATACCTATTTAATGCGGGTGGCACAGGACCCGTCATTGTGGCAATCTTTGGAGGAGGCCTATGTTCAGCAGTGGACGTCTTTCGGCTGATATGATGATGATGATATTATCTAATATATACGGCGTATGCGAAGTTATTGGTGACTGGTAGGACACTCCATGTATAAAATTGAATTTCGCGCCGTTTTTCATTGCCAATAAGTTAGTTTGCCATACTATAGTTATTTTTTTAAATAATTTAATTGTACAATCGACGTCAAAGAAAGTTTAGGTGCCAAAATAGTACATTACCACACAAGTGCGAACAAAAACGAATTTCGTAACTCGTGTCGATTTAAAACACTATATCGGTCGTGTTCGCCACTCGTTTTAAATTTCATGTTTTTCGCACTTGTGTCGTAATGGTACATTATGTACCATGTAATGTACCATTAGGTCCATTACACAATTTTATTGGCTTGACAATAAGGTCATCTAAAAATATGATTGGCGCCTAAACCGTAATGACATCTTTGACGTCGACTGTACTCTGCCTGTCTAACGGTGGTAGCAGAAAACACAAAATTTAAAAATTTGTATGTTACAGTATCTAAGGCCGCTTAATTACGTAACAATGAAGTAGCTATTTTAATTAACATTTTATCTCTAAGCACTAGAAGGCACAGCTGAATTCATTTTACGCATGAACAGCATTGCATTTCAGCATAGTTTCCAGAATAGCGATGATGACTGTAGTTAAAATAAATTATTTAACATTATACCTACAGGTCATATACACGAAGAAATTATTCAAATTATTACTAAGATGTAGATTGCAGTAATTTTTGTACAGAACTTCTATTTAATTAATTGAAAAGAACTTAAAAGAGTAGGTCATTTAGCAGTACTCAAACGTGACGTCACTGTTGAGTATTTCCATAGTATTTCATATAAAATTCCATAGTGGTGATCGTTTTGACAGTTCGAAAAAAGATGCTGATTTGACTTGCCAGTCATCATGCCTATTGTTTGCTATATTTGTTCGATGTAGCCAAATACTGCAAATGAAGGGTCCACGGAAATAACATGTCTTAGTCAATTCAAATTACAGAAGGAAAAACTAGCTTACTTTTAACAGAATAAGGTGTGAATTTGCCCTGATTTTTTTAAGCACAGGACATGTTTTTCCGTGGTCAGCTGGAAATAAAAAAATATGGGTGACTAGCACGCCTCAGGAATCCGCTGGATCTGGGTGGCGCAGGACCGGTCATGTGGCAATCATTGAGGGAGGCCAGCAGTGGACGTCTTTCGGCTGAAATGATGATGGTCACTAATAGGGTGTCACTTATTGTAGGATTTTTAGAACTCAATAACGCATACATAAATCGACTTATTTTACCTCAAAACAATCTGAAAATTAATTTCAGTTCAGTTCATTCCTGTAACAAACCCGTGCTGACTTTTATCTGATTTTTCTATACATTGTACATATATGAAATAGTATAATTATTACATTACGACGTAAGTGCGAAAAACATGAATTTCGAAACGAGTGGCAATGTTTTAAATCGACACGAGTTACGAATTTCGTTTTCCGAAGTTTTGGACCTGACGTAAAATGACCCACTTTTCGCACTAGAGCTTAAAAAAGGCACCACTTTATACTTTCTTTTATACATTCTTTCATAAAAAGAACTTGATGAGAACAGAAAAACAATACGTTATTTATTAGCTTACTGTTTGACCAATTTTTTTTGCATTGTAATGTGTATGGGTATTTCAGATGAAAGTCGACACGGGTTCTTGTTACCAGAAAGAGCTGATTTTTTTTTGTCCTGCCCATCTTGGCACAATTGAACAGTAGTTTCTGGGGGGCATTTTTGAGCTGGCGTTAGACGTTCATGTTATATTATGGTCGCAGTAAAAATCGTAAAATAAGGGGCTCCTTACCCTAGTCACTAAATGTTGCTAATGTAATGTCACACAGTTTATGCCTACTTTTATAACTTTTTTGGCACCATACTCCAACTATTTAGGTCACAAAATGTCGGTCAAAATAATTCGCCAAATCCGACAGATGGCAATCACATAACTGCGCCTAACTGTACAGCGACCGAAATCCGTCGCCGATTATACCTGAGACGAATTACTAAATAAGGAACTTTGATGACATCAGTGATTGTAACAATTTTTACGACCTGTGGCCTATTTCACCGTAATTACAAGTGTGACAATTGTAAAATATCACTGTTACTGACGTCACAGGCCTCCGTAAGCTACTGCTAACGCTTACTATCGGACGGTCCATTTGCTTATTTGCCACCATATTTGCTTATTACATCGTTAATAAACTACTTTTTATTTTCCGAAGCCCGTGACAATTGTCTTAAGGCTTAGTACAATTTTCATTAAATCTTGACATGAGGTTCGGCTTATATCTGAATTTCGCTACAATTGTCGTGTTTTTTGTGACAATTAGAGTAATTTTGCTTCACCAAAAAGTAGTTATTTACTACTGATTTATTGAAGTTCCTGGACTACATTCTATGTTGGTGGCATACAAACGCATGGCCCTTCCGATGGTAAGCGGTAACTGTAGCCTATAGACGATTGGAACAGTAAATTTACAAATGTAGCACTTGTCAATGTGGTGAAATTGGGGCCTGATTGCGACGTCTTGTATCATTGGATGGAAAATCGCACGCCTAGAAGTAAACCACCAAAGCTTCCATCAAATAAATCCCACTAGGTAGTAGGCAGGTACTCTGTACATTATTACATTTTTTTCTTTTTTTTATTACCCAATTTCTAACTTTGTTACTTTTTTTTGGTGAATAATTTAACAAACACGAGCAGTTTTACTTCAGTTGACCCTAGCTATGTAAAACCTTTGTCTGAACTAATTCTACTTTTCAGACACTGACTTTGATGCCTAAAATGTTCTACTCCTGAGACACAGGTTCTCAACCTAGATGGAGGTAGATGCATTTCAACCACTGTTTGACACCTATGTACAAATAGTGACAATAAAGATATCTTATCTTATCTTAGTTTTTTTTTAATTTGTGAACATAAAGAAATTATAATTTATAATAATAATCACCAGTAAATTTCAGTCCATTCCTGGACATAGGCCCCTTTCAGAGTGTATGGATTCATTTAAGAGGTAATTCCCATAATCGTCATGCTGGGTAAACGGATTGACGATGATGGCAGTAGTTTATCCACTATGATGATTGATGAATGAAGACGCTATTGTCCAAATACCCATCATCAATTTTCGATGAATTAATTAACAATGAAAATTCCGATGGTCAGCTACTACCCAAAATGCTTTCAAAAACACTTATTATAAATTCATACCTAGGTATTTATCGGCCAAATGAAGGTATCAGGAGTCGATCAGCGATCAAAGTCAAGGTTGGATGTGACAGAATTCGAGGCAGACGCGCCAGAAATCGACGCCGGCGCAGCTTTTGGTAGCGTTCGCAGAACAAGCACACTTATAAATACCTAAATATATGTATTAAATAAATATCTTGGGACATCTTACACAAATCGACCGAGTCCCACGGTAAGCTCAATTAAGGCTTGCGATGTAGGTATCAGGCGACAATATACAATGTGGAAAAATCGAATGCTACATGGATGGCAACTACCTTAAACATTGTAAATAGCACATTTTGCGTAAGGGAGACTTTCCTGTGGTTTTAAAAACGATAAATTCTGCATTTAAGGCTTCGAACCGGTCAAATGTGACAAAAAATAACGTGCCGTACCTATTTTAAGATGCAGATTGAAAGGGTTACTGACAAGGTTCATTTTTCTCTAAATAACAACTACAATCTGAATGGTTTTCATGACCTTCCGTTAGCGGTTTTCGACGGACTACCTTGTTTTGCGCGGCATTAACCGAAAAATACGCACGATTTTAAAAAAAGCGACGGCAGTAAGAATACTTTTGTCACCACCCAAACTCCTCCTGCGGGTGTCGTAAGAGTCGACTAAGGGATTGAAGTGTCACTGACCATTATTTGATAAAAGATTGATGATGGGCAGCAGCGTCATCGTAGTGGACACATTACTCCGATCACCAATCCGCTTGCCCTGCGTGGCGATTATGGGCATTTACCTCCTAATGCGTCTATACGCATAGTTAATAGCTGACGCCTACGTCCAGCTGTGGACTATCATAGGCTGATGATGTTATGTTAGAAAAAGTTACAAAAATGCTATGTGGCCATGGCCATGCCTTTTTGGCAAAGCCGATTTTGCCGACGCTACCTAATCCGAATCCCTATTCTACACACGAACTCGTTGCGCGTTTATATAAGAGCGAGATGCCAATTTTCGCACATTCCTATTTTGAAAAGACTCGCGTCGGTTATTTCCTTTTTTCATTTCTTTTTTTTTTCGTTCAAATTGCTTTTTTGGTGTGCTGTGGGTGCTAAGTGATTTAATTAATCTGAGGTGAGTCTAATATTTTATATTTATTTTTCTATAATATAAACATTAAATTTCAATAAATATTTTTACCTATACATAATTATTGAAAATTAATGTTTATTTTTAAAAAGAAACAAAAGTGCATTTAAATATATTTATTTTATTACGAATATGTATGGATTCAATTTATTTCGGTACAAAATAATCAAATTTATGGATCTTTTGTCTAACGGACAAGTGTAACATGTAGTGAAGTCTTTTAGAGATATTCTATCTTTGTAATTGACTTTAACGATTAGTGTAATAATAAAAAGTACGTTTTTAGGATTCCGTAGCCAAAATGGCAAAAACGGAACCCTTATAGATTCGTCATGTCTGTCTGTCGGTCTGTCCGTCTGTCCGTCTGTCACAGCCGATTTACTCGGAAACTATAAATGCTACAGTAACGAAATTTGGTAAGGATATGTGTTGTGTGAACCGCTACAGGATTATGATACTAAATTGTAAAAAAAACCATTGGGGTGGGGGCCCTCCATACATGTAACTGAGGGATAGAATTTTTTTTTGTATATAAGCGTGTGGGGTATTAATAGAAGGGTCTTTGAAAATGATATATAAGGTTTGTAAATCTTATTTTTATTTAAGCAAATCGTTTTCGAGATATCAACTGTCAAAGTCTGAAAAATGTGTACCCCCCCTCTATTTTTTAAACTACGCGATATAAAATTCAAAAAAAAATATATGTTATGCACATTAATAAACTCTATCATCGATTTTTGGTTTGATTTAATTATCTCCTATAGTTTATGAGGTAGGTTGATTTAACTGTTTTTTCTTTATAATAAATTGATAATAGCACGAAACCCTTCGCGCGCGAGTCCGACTCGCACTTGGCCGGTTTTATTTTTCACTGGTTTGATTCTCGAATACTACAAGCGGAATTTAAAGAATCTTATAATGTAGTTTTGTTTTATTTAAACATAAAGGAAATTTCCGATGTAAAATGAGCTAACTAATTGAGAATTTAAGGTAGTTAAGGCTCAACTTATCTTTCCACCCTGTATACATATAGATATAGACTTAAATACATAGACAGCCACGACCAAGGAACAAATATTTGTGATAAGATAAATGAATACACAAATAATGCCCTCGCCGGGATTTGAACTTGGAACATTCAACTTCGTAGGGTCCTAACTAAGGTAGGTGTCACTCCGCGATTCCGTCGCGCGGCTACAAGTACATGCAGAGCGCCCCGTCTCCGTGGTCTATTCAATGGTTGGCGCGTGCTGTCTCGGAACGCACGTTTAACAACGCTGGCTCGTCACGTATCGCGAAATATATCGCTTGCAAATATTAAGATTATTTTATACATCTTAAATGAAAATGCCGAAAATATACTGCATAGCAGCATGTTGCAATAATAATAATGTTAATTATCATGTCGCGTTTTTCGCAGAGCCGATGCATCAGAGAGATACTAAAAAGTAAGGAACATAATAATACACTTATTACCTACATTCGTAGTAAATTAAATTCTCAGAACTCAAGTCAATTACAGACAAAACGGTTTATTTTCGGACAAATTTGTCAGTAAAAAAGCGACACATTTAAATAATGTAAAAAACTTCGTTCGCTCATACTTTTATTGAATTTCGCGCCTTATGTCCTAACATATTATTATTTGGTTGTCTGACTTTATTCTCATAATATCAAATAGGTACACTGGTACATATAAGAGAAAATGCCGTGTTACGTCTGCCTTACGATTGTGATTAAACCATTACTTATTTATGCTGCTTTTGTAATGAATGCGTAGGTACCTAACGTACTTAATTCTTTATTTTTAAATGCATTAAGCAGTTATATTAATTTCTGCACACCTCACATACTGTCTACAGATATTTTTAGAATGTTCGTGTTATTATCAGGATTATTCGGATGGATATTCACCTAAAGTTAGCGAAGTCGTGTTGCTATCTCACTCACACCTCAAACAATGCCGCCCGGGCACGCGCGGCCGAAGCACAAAGAAGGTGCCGACCGAGTTGAAACAAATATTTTTGAATCACGTGTATGAAATGCGTAGGTAAATTCTATAATCACGCATGAACTAAATTGTTGAATCAAGACGAATGCTATTAACGCCGTAGATATCATTGCAGTAATGTATTTGTCAGACTCCTCATAGCGCCGTTCGTTATTTTATTAGTTTTCAATAATTGACAACCCTGTTTTCGACGGCGTGCGGCTTATAAGCGACCTTTCCGCCACGCAATACGGCCCATTTCAGCTGCTCGCGTCGCCTCGCGCGCCGTTTTGTTTGGTAATAATAATTGTGTAGGTACATAAAAGCCGGCATTTGTGAACATCAAAGCAGTGAAGCTTCTGTACTTTATATATTCTGTGGGTACACTGAAAAAAATGCTAAGTTAGATTTATCAGATCTTGCGTAATTCTAACCGAAAATTAAAGTTGATTGGGTCCTATCTAAATTTTTTTATTTTTATTTTACCAAACTTATTAAATTATGTTGGCATTCTACTAAATTAATTTGGTTGATTTCACCAGTTTTTTGTTGATTTTACCAGTTGTTTGGTAAAATGTACAATGTTCTTTGTTGATTTAACACAACAACAAGCTTTTTAGTTTTGTAAATTTGATAGTAAAGATTTGTTACATACCTACTTATATCAAAGTTTCCTCGTAATACTCGTATAGCCAACCCAAGTCACTTTGGTAAATTTTTTTTCAGTACACAGAGGCTGTCAAACTCTGAATATTTTGCTTTCAGGCTTCATGCAGATTAATGAACTGAAGATGACAAGACATGTTGTAAACTGTATAGTGTTCTTACTACTCTGCGTGACTACGAGGGCATTTGATGACATTGATTTAGAGCTTGAAAATGGCATCATGGGAAAACTATTAAGGGTAAGTAAGCTAGCTAACTTTGCGATGTAATAAATAATAGTATTATGCAACCATTGTTCAAGAGATGTCAAAAAAGGTGAGTGGCGTGGGTAACAATTTGAGGCGAAGCCGAAAATTGTTATTAAAGATGCTACGAGCATTTTTTGACTCAGTTAAACAATGTTGCATGCAATATTTTTTCTACGACCACTCACTTATTTAACACAAAAACTGTCCTCGGAGAATCACCTATGTGATAAAGTGATAACACTTCCGAGCTTAATTTAAACCATTTATGTTTCAGGCGATGGAAAATCAAACAAAATCTGATACACTGAATCTGCCAGCAAACGCATCATCCATCAGAGAAAATATAACAGATACATTCAGGTAAGTAATTCATCATCATATCAGCCAAAAGATGTCCATTGGTGAACATAGGCCTGCCCCAAAGATTGCCACAATGACCGGTCCTGTGCCACCCGCATCCAGCGGATTCCTGCGACGTTCACCAGGTCATCAGTTCACCTTGTGGGGGGCCTACCCACGCTGCGCCTTCCGGTACGTAGCCGCCTCTCGAGAACCTAAATATTTAATACCATAACTATACCAAGCCCAATTAGATATCTCGACGACCCAGAACAGATACACCTGTCAAAAATTGACGAGGAGAATCAACTCCAAATGAAATGGGATAAGGCTAGGCAAAGGAGATCATAAGTATACCTATTATAGTCTATAATAGCCTAATGACTTAATACAATGATACACAAATCGATCTACTCCCACGGTAAACTGATTTAAGTTAATGATGTGCGCACTAAACAAAGATATATCGTATGTCCCAAGTTTATGGGACATGTAGAGAAAGTCCTCTAAAAATTATCGTTAGACTATTTTGGTAAAAAGAGACTTCTTCTTTGAATTAAAGCGTTCGTGAGACAAATATAATTAAACGGTTAAACTCCCTTGTGTTTACGCATTAGGCGCGACATGTTTCGGAGAGCCTAGGTCTCTATTATCAACAGAGATCGGATTTTTGTGCGACATCTCATACTAAATGTCATCAAAATGACGTAAGTCACTAAAGGTGCGTGCAGACCAAAA
This sequence comes from Thaumatotibia leucotreta, assembly GCA_025490895.1. Classification (NCBI taxonomy): domain Eukaryota; kingdom Metazoa; phylum Arthropoda; class Insecta; order Lepidoptera; family Tortricidae; genus Thaumatotibia; species Thaumatotibia leucotreta. The sequence continues at coordinate 18,677 of JALPQI010021428.1, forward strand.
GAGCATTCGCTGTTCTATTCCCCTACTCTACGAAATTCGATCGTTACACAAAACGTGATTGGTTGATTTTGTAGAGCGGAGGATAGAACAGCGAATGCTCTTTTGGTTTGAATGCACCTTAAGAATGTCGCAAATCCATCCGATCTCTGATTATCAAGCACTGAAACCCATGTTCACGATTCGACACATGCAGTTTCATTTTATTTATAGACTTCATCTTATTTTTAATAGCGAGTAATAAGGCTGCAGCAAGTAGCGATTTTTAGAGGTATCAAATGAGCAGCACTACATAATTTTCTTGCAACTTTAATCATTAATTTTAGTCATTTTACTCTATTCCTTTCTTTTGAGACAGTTTACTTTAGAAAAATTATTTATGTACACTCGCGGTCAATGAATACCTACTGGACTTATTTATAAATTTAGGGAAATTCCAATACAACCTGTTTTAAAAATAGATTTTACCTACACTATAAATATTTTGAAAAAATATTTGAAATCTGCATGTTTACATTATTTTCTGTGAAAAAAAAAAACACATGCCCCGTATTAATTGACCGAGTGTGTAGGTGCATGTTCTCGATTGGCATCACAAAAACAGGAGGTGTTCCTGTCACGTAGTTTAGGGACGCCCTGTATATCTATAATAATTAGATAATGTTAGCAGACCTGGCCACAATGATATTCTGCAATCGTATACGATAATCAAATCAGATTAACACGTTCGCCCCCGGTTTCACTAAATCCTAATACTACACCGATCGAAATTTTCTTATTAGCACTCCTATGCCAGTGACACGCCGGCGATACAACACTTGTGTCAGAAATTATCGTATTTCGATGCGACTGGCACATGAGTAAGAACTTGATTTATGCTAGTGGCACTAGAGTACGGTAATTTTGATCACGTATGTGTGTCACTGGCATAGGAGACAGATGTTTTTGATCACAGACGCTGTGTCACCGGCGTCGAATGTGTTAACAATTCAACACCTTTCGTTTGGGAGGACATCCAATCAGTCTCTTACCACCAAAGTACAATAAGTCACTTTCTTAAACTTGTTTCTCATTTCAGCTGCGAGAACCGAACCTACGGCTACTATGCTGATGTGGACAACGATTGTCAACTGTTCCACGTCTGTCTGCCTACGCAGACACCGTCAGGTCGCAGTGTTACGTATAGATGGAGCTTCATTTGCCCCAATGAGACTGTTTTCAATCAGGTAAACTTTGGTATACGCCGTGTTTTTTTGTCTTCCGTTAAATTCGTGAAGTCGTTCGGTAATTTGCTAAAAAATGTTCCTAAAACAAAATCCCGATCCTTTTTTAGCGTGAGATTCATATTTGAATATTTAGTGAAACATGAAACATGTCGAGCAATTATCGACTTAATTATGTGAGTAATTCGTTTCGCTAAATATTTATTATCCCAATCGTTTCCGGGTCATACAGCGTTTGCGAACACGGGTGTTTTTCCTGTGAAAATTGTGAAAGTTAACGGTTCTGGGACATACAAATCGATGGCATCTACGTAAATCATCGAATCTTAAACAAATGTTTGTTTCAAGGTGCATTCAAAGCAAAAGAGCATTCGCTATTCTAACCCCCCGCTCTACGAAATTCGAACGTTACACATAACGTGATTGGTTGATTTCGTAGAACGGGGGATAGAACAGCGAATGCTAGTTTGGTTTGAACGCACCTTAAGATTCGATGATTTACGTAGGTGCCGTCGAAATTAGGTTTCGACCACATAATTCTTACCAATCAGAAGCCACCAATCGGCTTGTATTCGTCCATGAAGAAAGTTAGGGTTCTAGAGCCCTTAACTTTCATGTGTCCACAGAAAGATTTGAAACCTAACTCATACAAAAAATCTGTACGACCCGTCCATTCTGCTACAATCAGTCAAACAATCCATAATATATGATACCTAACTTTTTAAAGTAGAAAAAAATTTAGCTGTCATTTCAATGCTGTGCCCAAAAAATAAGTACCGTCAAATGCGCCAACATTGCCACCACGGGAAAGTTTGCCCGTAACGCAATTTTTTTACAAATCGGTTTGTGGGGTAAATTTAATCAGAGTTCTGGCAACTCCACTATTTTTAGTAGAAACTAGGTTATATGGGTGGCAACACTGTGCATCATATTTGCAGCTAACGTCAATCAGTAGCTTGTTCCAACTCGTTGAGTGCAGTGTGTTATTTGGCGGGCAAATTCTTAGTGAAGTTTCAAAGTGAATTGTGCAAAATGGGGAAGACGCTGGTAGGTAAAACTCATGTTATGTAATAAAATAAGATGTGTAGATTGTTTTTCTGTAAATAAAGTTACTAAAAGCCTATTATTAACATACCTGGGATATCTCGGGGCATTTATACGAAAGTGATGTAGCAAAACATTTTATCGACTAAAAATATATCGATGTTACTGTGAATGACAACATCAAAATGTTATTCGGCATAAATAAATATTAGGTACTTACTCTTCAATTTTAATAGAAAATAAATTTAAATGGGCAGTTACGCGACTATTTTAAAATAGTTTTCAAAATATACAATTAATATTAAAATATCAATATTTAAATTGTTATTTTGATTAAAATGACATCTGCCTACAAGAGGCCCGATATAAGATATGAAATCGAACCTCTGTACTGTAATCGAGAATGTTCAATAAGCACATCTTTTATTATAATTATATCGACATCTTTTTAATCGATATCAAATCCCTATAACTTGCCCC
>JALPQI010021429.1:0-23234 GCA_025490895.1 Thaumatotibia leucotreta
GGACTATTTGGTAACATCGAAATTAAAGGTGTTAGACCCATATAAATGTTCGTATCGTAAGATTTGGAACAAGTATCTTATACTTGGGTCCACGTATTTTCATAATATTTAATGCTAAAAAGAAATCGGGCTTAAATGCTGTTTTCTCCTTAGTGCCAAATAGCCCCGTGGATCTCAAATAGCCCCATCTTACGGTACGTCTGAGGTACGTCACCTCAGTTGCAGAGGGTTATTGGGTAACGACTTCATTCAGTTTAGGAACCCAAATGGAATAAAACAATCGTCATTGCGCTCATTAGTCATTTGTTTTTCCATAGATAATAGGTATTTCACGTGTAGCCTCGAAAAATATTTAAATCATTCTGATCCTTAAGCCTCGGAAATACGGTATGTCGTGTATACATATTATTAGAGCAATGTTCTTGACCACTAAAAAGTACCTACGGTCAGTGGTCAGGTGGTACCATTCTAGTCGTCCTAGTCGGTCATCACGACTGATAAAGTGGCCGTGACATAGTGACAGATAAAGTGTTGACAATTCGCTCCAATATGACACCGTGGCAATGGAATCTGGACTTAAGTGCTAATGTGACTATGTTCAAATTAGAAATTGAGAAAAGCGCAACATAGTATTTTGTGATACTGGGATAGCGAATTCTAGTCTATTTACGGTATTGAATATATTCGGCTATTAATGCGACCATGCGTTTTCCGTGACCGTAATCGCTAGTGTTTATCTTGTACCGTAAAACCATACAACTATAGTCCAGGGGCCTATTTCTCGAAAGCATTTAACTTGTAATACAAGCGAAAGTCCATAGGCCCGTTTCTCAAAATCTTGTAACTTGTAGGTACCTAATACAAGTGGAAGTCTCTTTTTAACATCATTAATAAGATAAGGACTTCCGGTTGTATTACAAATTACAAGCTTTTGAGAAATAGGCTCCAGATCTAATTAATATTGTTAAAAAGAGACTTCCGCTTGTATTACAAGTTACAAGCGTTCCAGAAACGAGCCCCTATACTACAACTATGGTCCACAAGTTCAACTCGTAATTAAGCATCAATGGAAATCTTTTACTTTAGTTTTATCTAAGTTTTTTGATCATTAATGAGGAGACTTGAAACAACTGCGTCAATAATATAATAATTACACTAAATCGAAGATATTTGACTTAGTTTTAGACCATAGTTGGGAGCTTTTGTACTATAGTTTGGGTAGTTTTACGGTAGCCAAACCTAATAGCCGGGCGGACCAGTAAAGACCAAGCTACTCCAGCTATGCTATTCTCTTATTGACACATTCGACGCTGCGTTCGTCAACGAGCTCGATGTCGAGACAGCCTTGTCTAAAATCCTAGCTGTTTGATTTGACATTAGGAATCGAGGCTGTGAGCGAGCTTGTGGGCGAGTTCGTCGCTGTTTTTCGTTAGAGAATACGAAGTTCATACATTAAACGTCAAACTTTCGACGCAATGTAGTTCCAGCTCACGCCGCATTCGTCGCCGAGCACTAGTGTCGTTTAAAGTACATTAGTGAATACCATTTTTAGGCTCGACGTTGCCGCAGCACTGACACAGCGCTGACAGCAAGGCTGTTTCCTTAGTGAATAACACTGCTGGCCCCAATTTCACCACATTGACAAGTCCTACAATTGTAAATTTATTGTTTCTCCAATCTGGGGCGTCTATAGGCTACAGTTACCGTTTACCATCGGAAGGGCCGTGCGTTAGTTTGCCACCAACATAAAATGTAGTGCAGGAACTTTAATAAATCAGCAGTAATTAACTAGTTTTTGTGAAGCAAAATTACAATTGTCACAAAAAACATGACAATTGTAGCGAAATTCCGACATATGCCGAACCTCATGTCAAGATTTAATGAGAATTGTACTAAACCTTGCGACAATTGTCACGGGTCTCGGAAAATAAAAAGTAGTTTATTAACGATTTAATAACGTTATCAGTAATAATTTTATGTTGGTGGCAAATAAGTACATGGACCGTCGGTAGTAAGCGGTAGCCGTAGCCTACGGAGGCCTGTGACGTCTGTAAAAGTGATATTTTACAATTGTCACACTTGTAATTATGGTGAAATAGGCCACAGATGCGTGAGCGCATGTGAGGGGCATGCGTGTTGTAGCGTAAGTAAATGTCATAGTAGATGGCAGTTTTATTGCCTCCCTATTAAGGGTCTTAGTTGTGTATGCTTACACATTATAATAATTTAAGGTACCAAAAAGGTAGTAAATAAAATTTAAACCATGATTTGTGTTTAGTTAAAAATATCCGTTATTCGGATATTTAGAGGTTATACTATCCGAATATTTTTGGATGTTAATCTTGGCGGATATTCCGAATAGTGGATTATTCGGATTGCAAACCCTAGTTACATTAGCCCTAGGGAGTAACCAAATAAATCCATCTTGGCAAATTGATAATTGAATTAAAACAAGATCATTTGCTTGACATCGTTTAGTTAAAATGTTACATGCCATCTGTATCTAGGTTTTTAAGGGTTTAATCGTATTTGAGACCTATCTATTAACCCTTAAATGCATGACTTTTTCTTTTCGTTCCAAAAACAAAATGTGCATACCTAATGGCGTCGCAAGCACGAGAATAAATATAAATAGAAAAAAAATATATTTTGGGTGGAATTTGTACTACTAATCAAAATTTCGATACATCATTCATTATACATTTTTTGCAAAATCGTGCATGATAAAACATGCAAAAAATATGTACTTTTAGATTGAAAAGTATTAAATTCAGTAATTGTAAAATCATTATGGTATGAATTACAAAATTCCAATAAAAAATAATTTCTTACTTATTTAAAAACCGATAAACGCACCCAACGAAAACATATTGCTCCTAAAACATATTTCGCCATATTGCTTATAAACACATGTAAGTTTTTTTAATACAGTTACGCCAACAAAACAGTAATAAGTGGGAAAGTTCATTAATTTTCCTGGCATAATTAACCCTAAGAACATAATATACATATCTAGTTTTCAAACACCAACTACGTTTTGGTTATGTACGATACATCGTACACTATGCATTTAAGGGTTAAATATTCACTTACATTTTATAAACAAGTGGTACAGGTACGTAGTACGGAGCAAATCCGGAATCACATTGTAGATGGTCAGTCGAGCATAACTTCTTACAGACCGTTTTAATTTAGCGGTAAACTTTATATCGAACATGATTCAGGAAATTGGAACAGTAGTAGGTATGAGTAGGTAACACATTATTGTTTTTATTCCAAAAAAACACCGGATTAAAAAAGGTCTCTTAAATTAGCAAACCGCTAAGTATCGTTTGTCCCTTTCGATCTTATCAAAGCCAAACGACCAGACAAGATCTGGGGACGCAACTGAGCCACGTCGTTTTGTCGTTAGTCGTTACGTCGTCGCCCAAAGTTAACTCGTTTTTTAAGTATACGTGTTTTTGTAGTTCACAGTGCCTTGTTGCTATACATGTGCGTTTAAACCAAAAGAGCATTCGCTGTTCTATCGCCCGTTCTACGAAATCCATCAATCACGTTTTGTGTAACGATCGAATTTCTTAGAGTGGGGGGTTAGAATAGCGAATGCTCTTTTGGTTTGAACGCACCTTAATCGCAATGTTGTGCAACTATCTTGAATAATTTGTCTTAGGACCGAAAGGGACAAGCAATACTTAGCGGCTTGCTAAGTTAGGAGACGTTAATGAAGAAAGGGGTAAGTCCATAAGGAAGCCACGCCGTTCTTGAAATGTCATGACATGACATGAGGCTTACCGCCAACTTAGAAAATCGTACATTTCGAGTATCTGACTCTGCGACATTAATGACAATTATCTCTATTACGATCTTCGATATTACCCTCTCCAAGACTTCTTTTCACGTTTTTTAAAGATAAACTTGAGAATAAAATTGGACTACAGTATGGGGTTCTTCAAAAGATGAGTGTACAAGTTTTTATTGGGTCGGCAACGCGCATGTGACACCCCTGGGGTTGCAGGCGCCCATAGGCTACGGTGACTGCTTTCCATCGGGCGGGCCGTATGCTTGTTTGCCACCGACGTGGTATAAAAAAAAACAATCCTAGGTGTAAATAGATTAATTAACAAGGATTACAAATGCGTTTGTTTGTACTGGTGTTACTAAAAGAAACAGTTGCACCAAACAGCACCACTACATATGCAATTCCCTGATTACGGTAATCTATAGGGTTTTCCCTAAGAAATCCTGGCGCATATTTCCGTAGATGTGACATCAAAACAGTGCTGGGAATTAGGTATTATAAATACTAATATCATATTTAACTACCAAACAATGCAATAACAAAGGTTATTATTATTAGGTATTTTTCTATAACGGTGCGTGAGATTAGTATTTTTTACGTTTGTGGCTTTTTAAAATTGGCTGCACGCCAGATCTCCAGCGAACAAATATGTAGGTCTATATAATTAGTAAACAGTTTGTTTACAATGAAATTATGGCATCGACTAGTTATATTTTATACGATTATCTAATGGCGGGAGTGGTTGGGACTGTAGAAGTTTAGTTTATCAATATATCAGTGGCTATAGTGCGAATCCAGAGGCCTGCGAGTCCACCAGTGACTCTTGGTCGGCACTTGATACACTATCTGAAGGGTCCACGGAAAAAACACATCCAGTGCTTAAAAAATCAGGGCAAATTCACACCTTATTCTGTTAAAAGTAAGGTGGTTTTTCCTTCTGTAATTTGAATTGACTAGACATGTTTTTTCCGTGGACCCTTCATCTGTCGTTATCCAACTGTATTGAAGAAACAGTAATGGGAAGGATTTATCTCCCTCGAAACACCAGCTCGACCTAGGTTCAACCTTATATCTTGGTATCGACCTAGTCAAGGATCTTTTGGACCGCAGTTCGGTGTTGCGCTCGATTGCTTGCCGGCAAATTCTGTATTGGGACTTAAACCTTCAAGAAAAGAGCGTACTCCCACCTTAAAGGCCGGCAACGCATTTGCGAGGCCTCTGGTGTCCATGGCGACATTAATTGCTTTCCATCAGGCGATTCGTCTGTTCGTTTGCCACCTATAACATAAAAAAAAGCTTCCATTAATGATAAATATTAGATGTCATATACCAAAGAAAAACGACCAAGATCACCTATGTCCGAGGTGGGGATCGAACCCACGTACTCAGCTTTCACGGCTGATGCCTGTACCCCTCGGCCACTCGGTCTTAGCAACCACCGGTCAAATTTCTCGGGTATATGCAATCTCTTACAAGGCTAGGCGCCTTTGACCATTCTCTAAGGGCAAGCAGTACATGCCTGCACCTCCTATCAGAATACTTTACAGTTTTCTAGAATAGCTAGAGAGAGCTGGTGCTGCCATCTATTGAACATATTGCTATTGCTTGCCCTTAGAGAATGGTCAAAGGCGCCTAGCCTTGTAAGAGATTGCATATACCCGAGAAATTTGACCGGTGGTTGCTAAGACCGAGTGGCCGAGGGGTACAGGCATCAGCCGTGAAAGCTGAGTACGTGGGTTCGATCCCCACCTCGGACATAGGTGATCTTGGTCGTTTTTCTTTGGTATATGACATCTAATATTTATAATTTATATAGTATTAAGTAGTGTGACTACTGGAGAAAAATTAAAAGTACAAATCAAAATATTTAGTTAATAAATAATTTGATTTGTGCTTTCGCAATATGTTCTTCCATTAATGCTTAATCCCCTTATATATAGCAAGCTGATAAGTCCCGTTTGACCCTTTCCCTCTCATCAATATTTCTATAAGACAATCGTTACTTATCAGCTTGGTAGCTTAGGATACGTTTATGAATACGGGGTAAGTTTGGACGCCATAGATCACAGGATAGGCAGAATACGGTAATCTGCTCTTACATTCAAGTGCAAAAATATGTTACGAAAGAACCCTTTCATAAATATGTTATGACTCATATTTTAAAGACAAACGGGTCTTAATCGCGTAAACTTACGTTTAATTACACCGTTACAGACGTTACATCCGTGGCAGGCAGACTGCCGATCACTGGTGTAACGTCGTGCCCGAAACGTCAGGATATAATTAAACGTAAGTTTACGCGATTATGACTCGTTTGTCTTTAAAATATGAGTGATAATCGTGAACGTTTATATCAATAATATATTATGACGTTCTTGTCAAGGTGCGTTCAAACTAAAAGAGCATTCGCTGTTCTAACCTCCCACTCTACGAAATTCGATCGGTAAACAAAACGTGATTGGTTGATTTCGTAGAACGGGAGCTAGAACAGCGAAGTTCTTTTGGTTTAAACGCACCTTTACACAGAATTAATGCGCTCTAGGACATATATTTGAGCATTTTTATGTACAATTTATTCTGCCTTTGACTGACGGTACTTAATTAGTGAATTATATTCACTGAACTGAATAAAATGACGGCTATGCATGTCTTGTACGTTCCGAACATCACTCTAGTTTAGTAAGTGATGTCACTGCATCCGACAAATGATAGACTGTCACCCTTCGACACCCTTCGATTTAATTACGTATCTTCTGTCTTAGAGAATTACAAATTACTGGCTACTTGCTACGAACCGTTAATTTATCTACATGGCATTCGTCATTCAAAACACCGATACTCTTGACCTGGTTTTCAAAGTTTCTTATAATTCTCCGATTTGATTAGAGAAGCATTTCCTCTTCAATTAATACCTTCAATTGAATATAATAAAATAATATTCAATTGGTGATTAATACAAAATTACAAAGAAATTACACACTATAAATAAAAACAAACCCGCTTATTCATAAATCATAAACGTTTTCTAAGTTAGCAAGCCGCTAAGTATTGTTTGACCCTTTCAATCTTATCAATATGTCTATTGATAAGCGGCTTGCTAACTTAGGAGACATTTAAGAATAGTATTCACGTCCGGCACTCGCTGGTTTGTGAAATGTAAAAAGCCTAACAAAAGCCAGGCTAGTCAGACATTGTTTATTTTGACCGGACACGCAATCAAACAGCTTAAGTAACTATATCCGGCTTTTTCCGGATGCCAGCCAACACTACCACTACCTACTTTTGAGTCCTAATTTTCAGTCCTTCATTCATTAGTCATCATTGTTCCTTCACAAACGTCTGTGTTTTGGCCTGGATTCATTTATAAGTCAAAGATAGACGTAACCATATTTTCCCTTTTTTATTTTTACTTGATTAGACAAAATCTCAACTCAAAAAGGTTATCACTAAGCAAATATGCCACTGTTAAAAGGTCATTCACCTCAATATTAATAGCCCGACGATGAATACATCAATACGACAAAATTCTTACGTCACTCCATCTCAACCTTGGCCATGGTTAGTGCTGCCGAATCATCGGTTTTGTGTATGCTTACTTGACTGTCTTCTCTAAGCACTTCGCTTTCCTTTAAACCAGCTTATGTTTGGCCTTTGTACACTTATAATTGCTTCTGGTCTTCCGGTCTTGTTACACTAGAAGGTGTGATTAAAGATTTTTTGACGAATTTGCGTATCATTTGTTATGTAGTGTAGGCGTTCCAAACAAGGTCACAAGAATTAAGGCATTTGAGGCTCATTGTGAATACGAATGACTATTGGAACACATCGTTTGCTAGCGTGATTTTTATTCTCTGTAGATTTGTGTGCCTAATAGTTTACATAAGTGTATGAGTCAAATATTGTTGTTTAATTTTGAATATTATTGCGAAAGGTAGCGCGCAGATTTGTGAAAAATAATCCTGTTTGAAAAATTGGAACTACGAGAAAACAGTGTCGGGAAAGTGAAAAAGAAATTGACAAACTCGATCGTATTGATTTTGGAAAAAGTGATTTGATCTGCAAAGGTAATTGTAATAAAATAATTATAGAGGGTAGTGCTGGTCTCATATAATCGTATTTTGACAAACATTAGTAACAAAACAACATGACCATGACAGTGGCTAGATTCAGGTAGCAAAAAAACAGAACAGATCTGTTTTAACTGATAAGTTGAACCATTGAAGTATTAGCTGGCACTGTTATGGTGAGCAAAAAGTGTTTTGCCACTTTCGTTAGTTAATTAAGCCCTTTGCTTCTTGGATGCTGTATGATGCAGTATCTCCTTTGGAAGGCTCTTCGACGATAGATTCGGATACGGTGCGCACACTTCGTTGCAATTAGCTAAAACGATCTTCCTTGAACTTGCAGTGGTGGGGAGATCCGATAACGTAATGCATTGGCGGACAGTTTTTCGCGGAACACCGATTGGGACGCACCGGTGAATTCCGATGCATTTACGCGATCGCCGCTCGAAACCTAAAGCAGGACGTGCGCTTGTCTCTATAAGGAAAAAGATATTAAATAAAAGTAATTGGATTTTACAGTGTTACCCCCATATTCTTAATTACATCACTCCTGCAGGGGGGTGTCCACAATATGTGACATATTGTGACACCGTGACAGGTGGGAGGGAGGAGTTTCATGTTTGTAACATCCTTGGATTAAGGAAGAATAAGTTTAAATAATAACTTATGGCAAACCGCTAAGTATTGTTTGTCCCTTTCCTTTCGGTCTTACCAATATGTCTATAAGAGCGAAAGGGTCAAACAATACTTAGCGACTGGCTAAGTTAGGAGACTTTTATGAATAAGGGGGTTAGCTTTTAATACCTATGATGAGTACCCATCAATATAAACGTTAGTTGTGAAACTTGTGAACATAGTTTGCACTTCTGTCCTTGAAAAACAGTGAAACGTGTTTTTTTGTTTATTTTGATTTAGTTTTAGTCGGACCTGTGTATGAACAAAAGCAAGTTAGCGATGAATCTGTGGCAAAAAGTTTAATCAAAAATTATTCTATTTATGATGGTGAAAATTAAGGTTGTATTACTTTGCAAACTGTTCCTGTAGTGTTAGCTTTTAATAAGTATTAATCTCCATCAATATAAGTTAGTTGCTAACATAGCTTGCACTTTATCCTTGAAAAAGAGTGAAACATGTTTATTTGTTTATTTGCATTTTGTTTTGGTCGGACCGTTCAAGATTGATGATAGCTGATCTGATTGAAATGTATGTAACCTGTCGTAAAAAGTTAAATCAAAAGTTATTTTATTTATAATGTTAATCCTAGTGTTATCGATTGAAACGAAATACTTATTTGAAAATTAAGATTGTATTACTTTGCAAACTATTACGCTTGACTTGAGGTGTTCTTTAGGAAAAGTACCTAAATCGTTTAGTATTTTTTTCGTTTCTTTGGTTTGGTTTTTTCGTAGTGAGGTTTTAGTGTTGTGGCTTTTATAAACCAGTTTAGTGCGCTTTATTTTAATCTTTTGGCAATTAATTTGCTGCACTTATTTAATGTTTATACACTGGACACTTACCTCATTTAGGTTTACGTAATTTATTTAGGTCGATTACGGGCAGCAGTCGTTGATTACGGTTCTCGTAATAGATCTAAACCTGTTAAGTTTGTTCGGCCCGAATCGTGTGATTGTTTTAACTGCATTTAATCTCAGCTTAATACGTATAATTCGAGGCTCATAATTTTTTTTTAGCGTTCATAAGGCATGTATATATTTGTATAATTTGCTATGATTTGATTTCCTTATTGATGTTTTACTTGTTGGGATTATAAAAGGACCCGTGCTAGATTGATGCAGGCATAACAGTAATAAAATTAGGTACTTGTAAAAGTTGTAAATAGTTAATTATAGTGGATGGAGTACTCCAGTCCACTTGTATCACAAGTTACAAGCTTTTGAGAGACGGGTCCCTGGTTGTAATTAACCGACTTCAAAAGAAGGAGGAGGTTCTCAATTCGACTGTTTTTTTTGTATGTATATTACCCGATATCTCCGAGAATTGTGAACTGATTTTACCCCGTTGGCACCAAGTTGGGATCTGATTGATGGGATCTTGGAGAAATCGAGGGATCTCTTCAAATGTATGGTATAGGTACATGTATGGCGGTTTTGATACATAATTTTAATTAATTTACAAGAGTTCGCATTCAGAAAGTAGGATTTGATGATAGGAAACCAATGATGGAAACCATCATGAAAAAATCTTGAAAAAGTTGAAGTTGGTAGTTTTAATTTTTTTTTATCTGGTGATTATTTTTAAGATATTGATTAATTTTACGGTAATAAGAATTTTAGTTACTTGAAATTCTAAAACATACCATTTTTCACAATGAAGCTCATTTATTCGTTTACGAACGTTTTAAATAAGTGTTGTTGAGTAATGCTACTAATGACTAATGGCTATTGGTTTTTGTAAATTCACTGCACCGGATACTCGCCGACAATTCCGAAAGGGGGGTATTACTATGCTCCACATAACAATACAACGACTAATAAATGCAGCCAATCATTGTCAGCCTCCGTAGCCTAGTTGGTAGTGATCCTAGCTGCCTACTTGGATTGGAAATGACGCGCAACAACTCAAATGGAATAATCATTAATCACCAATTTTTAAACCGATTTTAACCTATTTCTTCAAGTCCAAGATCCCATCATCAGAACCCGACTTGCTGTCAACGGGACCATCTCGATTTATTCCGAAGTCGGTTAAAAAAGAATCATCATAATCGGTTCACCCAGTCGAAAGTTAAGAGGTAACAAACTTAATAAAAAAAAGAAGACATACAGTCGAATTGAGAATCTCCTCCTTTTTTTTAAGTCGGTTGATATCAGGACCATCATCAACTACCTGAGCGCCTACCGCGAACATAGAAACATATATTTCGAGCAAGTCTCTGTCACACCGATGACACTTTCGTTGGAATGATAGGGACAGATGGTCGAAAACGATTTTCGAAGTTCGCGGTAAGAGTTCGAAAATTACAGGATGTAGCGGGTACTCCATGACGAGGATCCTTTTAGAGGATCCTCGTCATGGAGTACCCGCGACGAACGTTGCAAACACGAGGTCTTTGGTCGCGGGTACTGTGTGATGAGGATACTCTAAAAGGATCGAAACATGTCGAGCAACTATCGACTTAAATTGCATGAGTAACCCGTTTGCTAAATATTTAAATATCCCTTTGTTTATTGATAAAAAAAGATTTGTTACTAAGTCGTGGTTGTTTTCTCTGTATTTAAGTATTTATCTTTTATTTACCACGTCGCTTAAGGACAGTCGCCATCAGAATATCAAAGCGACCAAGGTGCTTAAAAATATCTGACCAATGACAATCGACTGTAATGTCATGATAATAGAGGTCGAGGATATTTGTGAGCACCCTGATGGTGCATTCAAACTAAAAGAGCATTCGCTGTTCTAGCGCCCGTTCTAAGAAATCAACCAATCACGTTTTGTGTACCGATTGAATTTCGTAGAGTGGGAGGTTAGAACAGCGAATGCTCTTTTAGTTTAACCGCACCTTTATATGTATACACGATGCTGAGCATTCCGGAAGATTTTAATGCTGAATTCCTGACCATATTTAGAGTCTTTAATGTCATATAATATAAACATTCCTGGATTCGGCTTGGTTTCATAAAAAATCAACCTTTTTTTCGATATAAGTTTTTCGACATAACTCTTAATAAAACTTCTTTAGATTACAATGCTACCACAATGTGTTCTAATATTACCACACCTTTTGATCATCAAAGAATCAGAATAGACTTAACGAAAGAACTTAAAATAGGGCCGCTGGTTTGACACACAATATTTGTCATTATACGACTAAATTAAGAACTAGTAAATGGCTCAATTATCAGTGAGTAAGTTACAATTTATGACGTTTTAATCTGCTACGTAGCGTTCATTCATACGTCATATAAAATGACGTATAACGTCATTATACTGGATATCGTATTGTCTGTTAATTTTCTACCACAATGAATCAAGCGAATTGGTGGAATCGTACAAAGTTATCTAGTAGTTGTTGCGTCAAAGCTGCTCTAAGTAGTTTTTACTTACCTTTATTGTACTTCTTTTCACCTACACACAAGTGAAGTTTTTATTTCATGCCTAGGTCTTGAACCGTCCTTTGTTTTATATATTTCCATTAATTTGACTGATGAAATATTTTATTCTTAGATTAGGTACAGTCAACCTTATAGAAATAAATAAGCGCATAGGGTTTGTATACATTCTTTTGGCATTCTGTGCGTTTCGACATCTTTGATCTTGACTGTACGAGTAAGTTGATGATAGTATTTTACTGAATGCGAAAGTATTACTTTAAACGATATTAACATCTGGAATTGCTTTAACCCACTCTAAGGACCGATTGCACTTGCACCAGCCATAATCGACAAAATAATGTAAATCAACTTTCAAAATAAAGGCTCATTCTTTCTTTCCAAATTGAAGTAAAAGTACGGCCCGATGCCCCATACCTTTATTGAGGCGCGATTAGAAACTCCATGACACAGTATAAGTCAAGTGTGGATTTGTTGGTATATTCTTCCATATATATTAAATAAATTACCCAAGAAATTAGTACATACATTAGAAAATACAAAACAATCGCAAATCAATAAAATTCTCAAAGAACATTTTACAAAGGATAAACACACTGGGAAATATACTAGCCATATACTAGCATACCAACTTAATATGAATAACTAGTAAGATTCTGTTATTATATATTATTTAAGTAATCAATAGGTAACGTAACACGCGAGTTTAGTGACTGCGCACATAATCTCATACAAAAGAGATTTTGCAATCAATGTTAAAATAGAAATAAGCACTTGTCTCAGAAATAAACAGATTTTTTTAATAAGTAATAGCTAGTACGTAATAGTACTGTCGTCATCAAACATATCGGAGCTGCTCTGCTCAAAGATATGCACTCTAAACGCGATGACAATAGAGATCTGCATGCCTAGAAGATGCCATTCTGCAATCGTATACGATAGGCGATAAGTCACGTGAACACAATAATGTATGGAAATGGTCACGACTTTTAGTTCGAATCTGTCACTCTCGTACATTTATCTTTAGCTTGGAAGCCTGGCATCTTGGCTAGGCCTGCTGTTCAGATATTTGTGAGCAGTATGCTCGTATACACGGTGCTCGCGAGCATTGCGAAAGATTTTAACTGTGCATTCTAGGCATCAAAATAAACATAAAAGATTATGAGACCAAAAGTCAATTCCACCAAAAAAAAAAATTTGTTTTTTCATTTTTTTTGTCTTTTTGAATACTTCTTAACATTTCCAGTACTTTTTATCATAACAACAATTTGTTTAAATTATTTATTTCAACTGTTTTTTTAGATACAGGTTATTTCGTCAAGTCTATTCGTATTTTTTGATTGTCAGGCAAAAGGTGTGGTAATATTAGAACACATTGTGGTGGCATTGTAATCATAAAGAAGTTAAATGACGTGTTACGTCGAAAAACTTATTTCGAAAAAAGGTTGATTATCTCTGAAACCAAGCCGAATCCAGGAAATTTTATATAACATTAAAGACTCTAAATGTGGTCAGGAATCCAGCATTAAAATCTTTCGGAATGCTCACGAGCACCGTGTATATCAAATAGCGACCGTACGGGTGCACATGTTTTCCCTTCGAATTTTGACGGCAACGTCAGAATTTATCTTTCTGTCTCTATTAGCTTCAGTGCAACGGACACTGAAGTTCATTGAGACAGCTATATGAGTGAGGATCTTGTCGTGAAAAGCCGAAAAGAAAAGAGTATCCCTACGTATCTATTATCAATTGACCGTGTGGTGACGGCAGTAAGAATACATTCGTCACCACCCCAGCTCCCGCAGGTGTCGTAAGAATCGACTAAGGGATTGAAGTGAAGGTTGCCACTGACCGTTCTTTGATAAAAGATTGATGATCGGCAGCAGCATCATCAATATCATTATAGTGGACACATTACTGGGATCGCTAATCCGCTTGCCCAGCGTGGCCGTTGGAAGCATTTACCTCCTAATGTGTCTGTACGCATAGTTAATAGGAGAGGTATACGTCCAGCAGTGGACTGAAATAGGCTGATGACGTATGATTAGATGTATTCTACGAACAAATGAAACATGGAAGCCGCAGGCCATACTAAATTGTCTTCCGAAAACGGTCCTGACCGCCATTTCAAAATAGTTGTGATTGATCCATCATAGTCTTGACTGGCCATATTCTATAAACATTTGTCAAAAATTTGGCACAATTGGTTTTGGGGGCATTTTTGAGCTGGCGTCAGAAGTCCATGTTATGTGGTCGCAGGATGTATTGTATACCAGCATACCGCTAAATCCTATCTATTGTATCCAGATGCCTCAAACACCATGGACAAAAGGAACCGCTCGCTGCTGCAGCTGCATCAGCACGACATCGTCAGGGACCTCGACGTCACGTACATCATAGACAAGCTGTACCAAGAGAACGCCATTTCCAACGAAGACATCGAACACATATCGAATTTGGTGAGTCCGGGCTCCGAAGGAAAAAGCGGTCTTGACAGTAAGACAGATGGACAGACGGAGAGATCCCTTATAATATAGGATCACCTTTTCCAGTGGTCCACTTGACTGTCAGAAGGTAATGTGTCCCAATGTCAAGACTATTTATTTTGGAGACGCTTAGAGGCATAGAGCTTAAATTAAATCCAAACACTAAGATCTGTGGTTCCTTGGAGTTGTGAAAAAAAACCTGTCGTCAAAAGGAAATAGCTATTTTGACAGTAAGAAAGATGGACAGACGGAGTGATCCGTTATAATATAGGATCACTTTTTCCAGTGGTCCATTCGTCCGTATCCCTTTGTCCATCTGTGACGGATGGTCAGAAGGTGATGTCTCCCGTGAGACGCTTAGAGGCATCGAGATTAAATTAAATCCAAACAATGAGATCCGTGGCTCTTTGGAGCTGTGAAAACACCTGTCTTCTATATCTTTTCTCGACCATTTTGCTTTAGACCTCCTTCAACACTTTCCATTTCATTCAACTTCTTGAACCCTTGACTTTCATAACTTCATCTTTACAGCTTATAAGTCGTAAGTAATCTTTAGTAATATGGCCCTTTATATCGAATGTCCAATGCTGACAGGAAGCTAGTATCAGAAAACATTCCAAAAGCGATTATTACAGTTTGATCTCTAGAGATTATTTTGACCTACGTGAAGGTATGTTATCCTGAGCATGGCCCGACATCCACTTGATCTGTTGAAGCGATTCCAAACTTTTTCATAACCACACCGTTTATTCCAGCCAAACCGCGTAGACCGCACCCGCTACCTGATCGACTCGCTCCTCCAGAATGGCAACAACGCAGCCTACCAAGCATTCGTAGACAGCCTGTTCAAAGACCACAACTGGCTATGGGAGAAACTACAACTCGACTTGAACGAGCCAATGGTGAACGCGAGTTTTGAGGACAGCCTCAGCAAAGGCGATGTGCCGAGGCTGCCGGATCATTACGTTCAGAGGATTGCTGTGGTAAGAAGCTGATCTTCCTTATTAGTTTAACCTTATTCTGTGTCAACTATATTGCTGAATAACGCAGAAGACAGGCTGTTCAAAGACCACAACTGGCTATGGGAGAAACTGCAACTCGATCTCAACGAGCCAATGGTGAACGCGAGTTTTGAGGACAGCCTTCAGTAAAGGTGATGTGCCGTGGTTGCCTGATCACTACGTCCAGAGGATTGCCGTGGTAAGAAGCTGATCTTCCTTATTACTTTAACCTTATTCTGTGTCAACTATATTGCTGAATAACACAGAAAACAGCCTGTCCAAAGACCACAACTGCCTATGGGAGAAACTGTAACTCGACCTGAACGAGCCAATGGTGAACGCGAATTTTGAGGACAGCCTCAGTAAAGGCGATGTGCCGAGGCTGCCGGATCATTACGTCCAGAGGATTGCCGTGGTAAGAAGTAATATGATAAAACTAATCCTGTGTGCCTGCTGTATTGCTGTATTGATGCACGTGGCGTCGCGAGTTTCATCAGACCATAAGACCTGCCTCTCTTTCCTCGAATGCAGCCGGCAATATTTTTATAAACAATTTAATTGAATCGACATTGATCTCTATTTCGAACGTTAATTGACATGAATGATGGTTCTTTGTTCGGGTATTGGCGATTGATTGTTTGTGAGGTAAGTTTTATCTAATATATTTATTATTTGATGAATTGAACTGATTACTGTTATTAGAGGCAAACTTAGAATATAATTATAACATTTGCAACCACATCTATGGAATATACCAATTGAATGATAAGTACCACCAGCCAAAACTATATTATATTAAAATACCGGGAAAGGAATAAGATCAAATCACAGCCCTACTGTTCCAGAGCCCGTTTCTCGAAGCATATTCGGGTAATAATATTGTCAAATCGTATGAGTTGCCATGGCAACACACCATTATTAGTCGTGCATCGTTCGAGAAATGGGGCCCAGGGGCCCGTTATTTGAACGATATTAGTCTCCGGACTATCAATTAGTATGAGTTGCCATAACAAGACACTAATAATATTAGTCTTGTATCGTTTGATTCGTGTTGTGTCGTTTGTGCCGTGTAGTGACGGCAGTAAGAATAAATTTGTCACCACCCCAACTCTTCTCGTAAGTGTCGACTGAGGGATTTAAGTATCACTGACCATTCTTTGATAGAAGATTGATGATAGGTGGCAGCGTCATCATAGTGGATACATTACATCGCCTATACGCTTGCCCAGGGTGGCGATTGTGGGCATTTACCTCCTAATCATCCTACGCTGAGGAAATAGTAGAGGCCTACGTCCAGCAGTGGACTGAGATAGCCTGATGATGTGATCGTTTAATAAATGGGCCCCAGAAAACAGTACTACTGAAATCTACTAAGAAATCAATTAATTCCAGGAAAATGAAGTGGTCACCAAGCTCCGAAATCTCGCTCGCCACAAGATCTTGGCTCTTCACGGCATGCCGGGGTCCGGCAAGACCTCCGTAGCCATTGGTGCATTGCGGTATAACCCCGACCTCATCAACACGACTTTCAATGGAGCCGTGTTTTGGCTCAATTTTGGGAATTGCAAGACTGAAGATGACATACTTAGTTTGCAGAACAAGTAAGTTGCTCTTCTTAGTATCTAGATAATTTCTAAATAGCAATAGGAAAAAGCTTTGTATATTTCTTGTTAGTTTAGTGACTATTGGTGTAACCCAGATCTCATCAACACAAATGAAATGGAAACGTGTTCTGACTTAATTTTCGGGATTCTTAGTTGGAGTTTGGTCTGAATGCACCTTCAGACAATAATATAATACACGGTGTTACGTCAGCATTCCGAAAGATTTTAATGCTGGATTCCTGACCATATTTAGAGTCTTTAATGTTATATAAAATTTCCTGGATTCGGCTTGGTTTCAGAGATAATCAACCTTTTTTCGAAATAAGTTTTTCGACGTAACTCGTCATTTAACTTCTTTTGGATTACCTACCACAATATGTTCTAATATTACCACACCTTTTGCCTGACAATCAAAAAATACGAATAGACTTGACGAAATAACCTCTACCTAAAAAAACAATTGAAATAAATAATTTAAACAAATTGTTGTTATGATAAAAAGTACAGGAAATGTTAAAAAGTATTCAAATCGGCCTAAAAAAAATCAAAAAAAAAATTTTTTTTGGTGGAATTGACATTAGGTCTCATAATATTTTTTGTTTATTTTGATGTCTAGAATGCATAGTTAAAATCTTTCGCAATGCTCGCGTAACACCGTGTATAATAGGTACCGTGACGTACACTGGTGTTTGATTTTTTTCGTCTTTTCGTTTGCTTCAATACCTTTGGTGTGTATAATCACGACAGTACTATTAAATGAACGATCAAACAAACCTAACAGAATTAATGGACCATCAAGTTTTTTATCTTTTATCTATAAAATTGCCACAAATCTCTTTCAGATTATACCGCAAAGCATCATCCTCAATGTACGTCCACAACTCCTACATGAATTCCTCCATCTCCATGTCTAGCATCGGATCCAACGCCGACAGCCAATCTCTGTCCAGCTTCGATTGGACGTGGCAGGAACTAAGAGACCGGCTGAAGGCACAGTTCGCTGAAAATGTGCTGAAAGATGCCCTTTTAGTGCTAGATGAAGTTAGCGAGAAGAGGTATTTGGAGGCGTTCGATATTGGCTGCAAGATTTTGATCACCACTAGAGATACGGATGTTGTGGATAACTTTCAGGCGCAGATTATTAAGGTATGGTTTCTTCCACAGATGTCATATATACCATAGATCAAGCAAACGTATCTACTTAGCATGTCAAATGAACTCAGTGAAATCCACTGAGTTGTCTTTAATCGCAGCTTGCAGCTTTCGGGCGTCAAATTTTGTATGTTGAAGTGAACAAAAACATTAATAATGCCTCCTTAAGTAATATTAATTGCAACAACACAAAAAAATATGAATACTCAAGGGCCTGAGACATATTTAAAATCATAGGCAAGTAACAACTTCAGTACAAAATCTGACACGCTCGGCCGCCATACAAATGAATGAACTTGTTTCTTCTATCCAAATCTAATTCTGTGGTTTTTTCGTTTGGCTTACGGCCTGTTTCACAATCTTTGAATTAGGATGAATATCTGACCGTTTCAACCGCCTAATTTTGGTGGCATCATGTTTGCCGAAGTTTATTAACGTATAAGTTATACTTCGTCTTTTGTATAAGGTACCGTGCCTCCTTCAAATGACAAAGTAGCACATTGTAACTTCGGCAAAAAATATGCCACCAAAATGAGGCGGTTGAAACGCTCAGATATTCACCCATTAATATATCGATCAGATAAAATTAAGGCAATCCTTTTCCCCAGGCTTACAAAAGAAAAAGACTAGCTAACTTTTTTCTGACGAATATATTTTATTCAGAAAGATGCTCTTAGAATAAGTTCTCAAGGACGATGCTTGTTTTAGCTATTGAAATTAATGATATTCGAAAAAATTCTAAAATTTTAAATGATATTTTTATACACTGGTTCCTGTCCTATTCTCTCTTAATTCATTATGTTCATTGGTCATGGCTGTCTATGTATTTAAGTATCTATTACACATATGTATGTATATATCGTCGCCTGGTACCCACATCATAAGCCTTAATTGAGCTTACCGAGGGACTATGTCGATTTGTGTAAGATGTCCCAAGATATTTAAAGAATTTTCTTCTATTCCTATTATTTGTGAGTAAACTATAATGATTTTGGGAGGCAAGACGCGCCCATACTGTAAGTTTACTATTATATTATACTTTGGTTTCGAAATGTACAAAGTTTTGATATTTATTGTTCACAGATCGGAAACAACTTCGAAGAGAAAGAATCCCTCGAACTCTTCGCTTCCTGTCTTGACGTGGACTCCAATATGCTTCCACGACAGGCTAAGAAACTACACGACATTTGTAAAGGGAACCCGTTTTATATCGCCTTGCTTGGAGCTATATTGTCTGAGAACAGACAGAGTTTGAACCATGATAATAGCAGATGGACTTATTATGTGAATAAGTTGCAGAAGAAAGAGTTCCTATTGTGAGTATGACGCTGATATTGTTAGTCAGTTAGCTTATAATGAGTCTTTATTATAAAAGTCTTAAATCGTTGTTGATCGACTAATTTCATTTCATACACATGTTTTCTCTCGATGATTTGAGCTAAATACCTGAACTAAATACTTATCAAAATCTTTAATACATGTCGATGCTTGAACCTACGCCTTCCGCATTGAATGCTACCACATTACGGAATATGTGTAATGTCGGGTACCTCATACAAAATTTATGAATAATTGTTTTAAAAGTTTCGAATTTATCTGTCTTAATTCGGTTTAATTAAATGAATACTAACGTTTATTGTGATAGAATAGTATATAAAATGACTGTGACGGATTTTTCTTCAAAATATCTGGGGCTCTACCGCTAACATAGAAAATAGCGCAGTTCGAGTATCTATCTCTATAACTCCAACGAAGGCATAATCGAAGTGACAGAGCTAGATGCTCCAAATTTACGTTAGAGTACGTATAATTCGCGGTAAGAGCTCGTTAAAAAATCATGTGATATCATATGAAAAAAAAAAAAAAATGATAAATGATATTTTGGTGACCCCGCAGCTCCCCCACAATTGATTACATGATTTTTTCACGCCACCTATTCGAATACGGACTTTTGTTCATAATTAATAAATATTTCTTCAGAATCGATTATTTGCATAAATATTAAATATGTGATATATCTTTTATTTTTCTGATAGGCGGTGTGAAAGCAGTATGGGTCACACGGTATCAAAATTATTTTTACTCTTGAATCCCTCACTACGCTCAGGACTTTACAATCCATAGCTGCATTCGGGATTCAATATACGCCCTCGCCGGAAAAAAAACATTTTGATCCCTTGTAACACAAATAACTATTAACGAGCCTATATGTGTTTTAGGGGTATTTAAATAAATAAATAAATAATAAATAAATAAATATCTTGGGACATCTTACACAAATCAACCTAGTCCCACGGTAAGCTCAATTAAGGCTTGTGTTGTGGGTACCAGGCGACGATATATATAATAGATAGATACGTATAGATACTTAGATATATACACAGCCATGACCAAGGAACAAACATTTGTGATAAATAAATACACAAAGAAAGCCCTCGCCGGGATTCGAACTCGGAACCTCCAGCTTCGTAGGCAGAGTCACTACCAACTAGGCTACAGAGGCTGACATTAAACATTTCTATTTTATTTTTTATAGTTTACCCCGCCACGATAACCCAATCAAAGTCTGCATCAACGCTCTAGACTCGACCACCCTTCCTCTCTTCAAGAAACTCGCAATTCTCCCTGATAACGCAAAAGTCACCGCCAAAGTCATCGGTCGTCTCTGGGAAAAAAACGATACAGAAGTAGAAACCATCATGAAACAACTCCGCCGAAAATGTCTCATTATGGAAGATTACAACTATGACGAGAGAATATACGTTTACGAAATACACGACCTTATCATGAACTGCCTAAGGTCGTCTTTAAGTGAGGATGAAATGAAGAAAACACACGCAGAGTTTCTAAAAAGATACCATTATGATAATATTAATACTACCCCGTTAGATATAATTGATGATGGGTATATAGCGTTCTATATCGGTTATCATATATATAACACTAAGAATGCTTATAATAAGTGGAGTTTGTTTCATAAATTGTTCCTGGATTTGAAGTTTTTGGGGAATAAGGTGAAGCTGACAGGACCGGCGGATGTTATATTGGATTTGCAGAAGTATGAAGAGTTGATTGTTGAAGACGTGAGTACATTTTTCTATGCTTATGTCCCATTCTAATAAAACTACACGTGTGGTCACACTTTTTATGACTTTTAAAGCTGATATCTCGAAAACGATTAAAGAAAAATTTTGGTCATTTTTTAAAAGACCGTTCCTTTGATACCCCATTGTACTATTATTATGCATCCAATTTTTTCTTACTATAGTACTACTTAGTATCGTAATTTTGTAGCGATAGCGGTTTATGTAACACATCCTTATCTAATATTATAAGACTATTACTGTAGTACTTATAGTTTCTAAGTAAATCGGCTGTTACAGACAGACAGATGGACATGACGATTCTATAAGGGTTCCGTTTTTGACATTTTAGTTACTATAAACCCTGAACACTTAACTTACTGACCATTATTTGATTAAAGATTGATGATGGGCAGTAGTGTCATCATAGTAGACACATTATTGCGATCGCCAATCCGCGTGATATGGGCATTTACCTCCTAATGCGTCTATACGCGTAGTTAATAGGAGAGGCTTACGTCCAGCAGTGGACTATCATAGGCTGATGATGATGATGTAACCCTGAAAATTAAATCACGTTATTTTAATTATTTCTAGGACCTAGATAAAGACCTACTACTAGCCCTCAAGATGTTCCTAGGCACTCACGGCATAGACCTATACCGCTACCCGTGTACGGACCTAGCTCAAAGCATATTACAACACGAAACTAAGGGGATACTCTATAGTAAAGCGGCTGCCGTGGCACAAGAGAATACAGCTAAAAATGAGCTATACTTTGAGTTTCTGTAAGTATATTTTCTGTATTTTTGACCGCCAAAGTCAAAGTCAAACTATTCTTTATTCAAGTAAGCTTATTAATAAGTATTTTCGAATCGTCTGACATTATCAAGAGAGAGAAAAAAAATCTACTACTGGTTCAAACCCTACACCGTTCCTGAGAAGAACCAGTAAGAAACTTAGGTGGACTTATTTTTTCAAAACAGTATAATAATACATCTTATTAAAATAACACGCATTAAAGAATGTATTACATAAAAAAAAAGATTATTATAGACATTTTTATAAAAAAGATAAATAAATAAAGGATCATAATATTAAACAAAAATAATTATTATTGTACAAGTTAAGCATTTATATCTATACTACTAGAGATGTAAAGGTCCTCTAGTTGTCAGAATTCGCCAGACGGCGAAGGAATATGCCGAGTTCCAGACGCCACACGTTCACGATTACTTTAGCGAAATTGAACTTTACGATTTACCGCGTAAGTCGTTATTGTATCAGCGACTTTCCGGCGTCACCTATAGCCGACTGTGGCAGTCAAAAGGTTAAGCTTTTCACTTTTTGGGATCGAATTCAGAAATTAATATGGAACATGAAATAAAACTTTAATATGAAATAATACTGATGCGTTGTGCGAGGAAGTCGCCAGTTCTTCGGTCTTTAATTACGTCAAATTAAATTAGGTTGTTTTAATTATTTCCAGGACCTAGATAAAGACTAGCCCTCAAGATGTTCCTAGGCACTCACGGCATAGACCTATACCGCAGAAATTAATATGTAACATGAAATAAAACTATGACTAACTTTAACTTCATTCCGACGTTTCGAACACTTTACAGAGTTCGTGGTCTGCGGTGTCATCATAATATACGCTAGTTTATACGTTTTCATAGTTTTATTTCATGTATAATCCTCGAGGTAACCGAAGAAAATATTAGTACCTACGTAATAATAATATTTTTTTGTGATCTGCGTAATACATAAATAAAATTCCCTCATTACACCTCGTCCGCCATTATGTTAACCTTTTGGACGCCAACGACTGATATATTGGCACTGCAGGTTCAACGCCAAAAACCGATAGTCCTGTATGCTTAGCACCTGATTGGTATGTCAGTATGTCGCCGCGAGACAGATTTTCTATCTTTTACTAACTACAGTGTAAACTCTTTATAACGTTTTCCTTTAT
>JALPQI010021430.1:0-19855 GCA_025490895.1 Thaumatotibia leucotreta
ATACTACACTAGACATCACTACAGGTAGGCTATACTACACTAGACACCACTACAGGTAGGCTATACTACACTAGACATCACTACAGGTAGGCTATACTACACTAGACACCACTACAGGTAGGCTATACTACACTAGACATCACTACAGGTAGGCTATACTACACTAGACACCACTACAGGTAGGCTATACTACACTAGACATCACTACAGGTAGGCTATACTACACTAGACATCACTACAGGTAGGCTATACTACACTAGACACCACTACAGGTAGGCTATACTACACTAGACATCACTACAGGTAGGCTATACTACACTAGACACCACTACAGGTAGGCTATACTACACTAGACATCACTACAGGTAGGCTATACTACACTAGACACCACTACAGGTAGGCTATACTACACTAGACATCACTACAGGTAGGCTATACTACACTAGACACCACTACAGGTAGGCTATACTACACTAGACACCACTACAGGTAAGCTATACTACACTAGACATCACTACAGGTAGGCTATACTACACTAGACACCACTACAGGTAGGCTATACTACACTAGACACCACTACAGGTAGGCTATACTACACTAGACACCACTACAGGTAGGCTATACTACACTAGACATCACTACAGGTAGGCTATACTACACTAGACACCACTACAGGTAGGCTATACTACACTAGACATCACTACAGGTAGGCTATACTACACTAGACACCACTACAGGTAGGCTATACTACACTAGACATCACTACAGGTAGGCTATACTACACTAGACACCACTACAGGTAGGCTATACTACACTAGACATCACTACAGGTAGGCTATACTACACTAGACACCACTACAGGTAGGCTATACTACACTAGACATCACTACAGGTAGGCTATACTACACTAGACACCACTACAGGTAGGCTATACTACACTAGACATCACTACAGGTAGGCTATACTACACTAGACACCACTACAGGTAGGCTATACTACACTAGACATCACTACAGGTAGGCTATACTACACTAGACACCACTACAGGTAGGCTATACTACACTAGACATCACTACAGGTAGGCTATACTACACTAGACACCACTACAGGTAGGCTATACTACACTAGACATCACTACAGGTAGGCTATACTACACTAGACACCACTACAGGTAGGCTATACTACACTAGACACCACTACAGGTAGGGTAACTACACTAGACACCACTACAGGTAGGGTAACTACACTAGACATCACTACAGGTAGGCTATACTACACTAGACATCACTACAGGTAGGCTATACTGCACTAGACACCACTACAGGTAGGCTATACTACACTAGACATCACTACAGGTAGGCTATACTACACTAGACATCACTACAGGTAGGCTATACTACACTAGACATCACTACAGGTAGGCTATACTGCACTAGACACCACTACAGGTAGGCTATACTACACTAGACATCACTACAGGTAGGCTATACTGCACTAGACATCACTACAGGTAGGCTATACTACACTAGACACCACTACAGGTAGGCTATACTACACTAGACATCACTACAGGTAGGCTATACTACACTAGACACCACTACAGGTAGGCTATACTACACTAGACATCACTACAGGTAGGCTATACTACACTAGACACCACTACAGGTAGGCTATACTACACTAGACATCACTACAGGTAGGCTATACTACACTAGACACCACTACAGGTAGGCTATACTACACTAGACACCACTACAGGTAGGGTAACTACACTAGACACCACTACAGGTAGGGTAACTACACTAGACATCACTACAGGTAGGCTATACTACACTAGACATCACTACAGGTAGGCTATACTGCACTAGACACCACTACAGGTAGGCTATACTACACTAGACATCACTACAGGTAGGCTATACTACACTAGACATCACTACAGGTAGGCTATACTACACTAGACATCACTACAGGTAGGCTATACTGCACTAGACACCACTACAGGTAGGCTATACTACACTAGACATCACTACAGGTAGGCTATACTACACTAGACATCACTACAGGTAGGCTATACTACACTAGACACCACTACAGGTAGGCTATACTACACTAGACATCACTACAGGTAGGCTATACTACACTAGACATCACTACAGGTAGGCTATACTACACTAGACACCACTACAGGTAGGCTATACTACACTAGACATCACTACAGGTAGGCTATACTACACTAGACACCACTACAGGTAGGCTATACTACACTAGACACCACTACAGGTAGGGTAACTACACTAGACACCACTACAGGTAGGGTAACTACACTAGACATCACTACAGGTAGGCTATACTACACTAGACATCACTACAGGTAGGCTATACTGCACTAGACACCACTACAGGTAGGCTATACTACACTAGACATCACTACAGGTAGGCTATACTACACTAGACATCACTACAGGTAGGCTATACTACACTAGACATCACTACAGGTAGGCTATACTGCACTAGACACCACTACAGGTAGGCTATACTACACTAGACATCACTACAGGTAGGCTATACTACACTAGACATCACTACAGGTAGGCTATACTACACTAGACACCACTACAGGTAGGCTATACTACACTAGACATCACTACAGGTAGGCTATACTACACTAGACACCACTACAGGTAGGCTATACTACACTAGACACCACTACAGGTAGGGTAACTACACTAGACACCACTACAGGTAGGGTAACTACACTAGACATCACTACAGGTAGGCTATACTACACTAGACATCACTACAGGTAGGCTATACTGCACTAGACACCACTACAGGTAGGCTATACTACACTAGACATCACTACAGGTAGGCTATACTGCACTAGACACCACTACAGGTAGGCTATACTACACTAGACATCACTACAGGTAGGCTATACTGCACTAGACACCACTACAGGTAGGCTATACTACACTAGACATCACTACAGGTAGGCTATACTGCACTAGACACCACTACAGGTAGGCTATACTACACTAGACATCACTACAGGTAGGCTATACTACACTAGACACCACTACAGGTAGGCTATACTGCACTAGACACCACTACAGGTAGGCTATACTACACTAGACATCACTACAGGTAGGCTATACTGCACTAAACACCACTACAGGTAGGCTATACTACACTAGACATCACTACAGGTAGGCTATACTACACTAGACACCACTACAGGTAGGCTATACTACACTAGACACCACTACAGGTAGGCTATACTACACTAGACACCACTACAGGTAGGGTAACTACACTAGACACCACTACAGGTAGGGTAACTACACTAGACACCACTACAGGTAGGCTATACTGCACTAGACACCACTACAGGTAGGCTATACTACACTAGACATCACTACAGGTAGGCTATACTACACTAGACATCACTACAGGTAGGCTATACTGCACTAGACACCACTACAGGTAGGCTATACTACACTAGACATCACTACAGGTAGGCTATACTACACTAGACACCACTACAGGTAGGCTATACTACACTAGACACCACTACAGGTAGGCTATACTACACTAGACACCACTGATGATGAGTCCCGACCGATTTCGGCCATGGCGACCACTTCGACTCCTAATCGGTATTTTTGCGCTCATGCGCTCGCAGATGGCTAATATAACCTATCTTTGCTGCGAAACTCCGTGAACATTGAGGACACGTAAGTACCCTGTTTACATAATTATATGTGATAGCAGCAGGTGGACGGGCCTTGAGCTGGTCGCGTTTGACGTCAAGGTCAATTTTACGTTGATCCTCGAACTCCCGCACCTTGTTGTTAACCAACCTGCGCCATTCTGGCCGCTGTGCTGCCAGACGCTCCCATCGAGAGGGCTCTATATTACAATTCTTCAAGTGACGTTTTTGGACATCCTTGTACCGGAGGAGTTGACCGCCATGCTGTCGCTTGCCCTCCTCCAGCTCAGAGTATAATATACGCTTTGCCACTCTCTCCTCCGCCATACGCGATACGTGACCACACCACCGAAGCTGCCGACGCATTAAATAAGATTCAATGCCACCAACATTGGCTCGTCGCAGAATATCGGTATTACGCACTCTGTCGGACCATCTAATCTTCATGATGGCACGGAGGCATTTGAGGTGGAAACGATCCAGAGTGCGTATGTGGCGACGATACACGCACCACGTCTCGGAGGAATATAAGAGGTTTGGCAGCACAATTGCCATGTAGACCGATATCTTGGTGGCCAACTTAAGATCGTGTGAGCAGAAGACCTTGGAACACAGCTTGCCAAATGCTGCAGCTGCAGCACCAAGCCTGCTGTTGATCTCAGCATCAAGGTCACACTTAGTTGTTACAGTGTTTCCCAGGTAGCGAAACTTTCCGACCTGCTTCAGCACGTCGTCACCAAGCTTTATGACCAGTGTCTCGTGCCCGTGATTATCCAGGGACATCACCTCTGTCTTCGCGACACTGATCTTTAGGCCGAACTTACAGCAGGCATGGTGAAAAGCGGACATCAGCTGTTGCAGGCCGTCTGCGGATTCTGCTAGGAAGCACAAGTCGTCAGCATACATAATCTCAGAGATCAATGCATACGAGACTTTTGTATGGGCCTTAAGTCTAGCCAGGTTGAAAAGACTGCCGTCTGTTCGGAAGCGGATGCGGACTCCTTGGGAAACTGTTTGTAAGACCTCTCTAACTGCCACTGCAAAGTATAGAGCGAACAGAGTCGGTGCTAATACGCAACCTTGCTTCACCCCACAGGTAACGGGGAAGAAGTCAGTCTGTTCGCCGTCTACGGAGACGCAACACTGCATGTCGTCATGCAGGAGTCTGAGAAGTCTTACAAACTTTTCCGTGCATCCAAGCTTTCCCAGCACTACCCAAAGAGCTTCACGAGGCACACTGTCGAAAGCTTTCTCAAGGTCAACAAAACAGAGGTACAGTTGGCGACCCTGCTCTCTGCTCTTCTCCTGAAGTTGACGTACGGAGAAGATCGCTTCGCATGTGCCTCGGTCAGGTCGGAAGCCAAATTGGGTTTCGGGCAGAATCCTTTCAGACAAATCTTTTAGGCGGTTTAATAGAATTCTGGCAAAGACCTTCCCAGGGGCCGAGAGTAGAGAAATACCACGGTAAGAGTTGCAGTCAGATCGGTCGCCCTTGTTCTTGTATAGAGCACTTATGCGCGATACTTTAAAAATGTCTGGAACACGCTCCTGCTCCCACATCTGAACGAAGAGTTTCCACACAAACGAATGCAACTCCCCCCCGCCATACTTGAACAGCTCTCCCGGTATAAGGTCAATGCCAGCCGTCCGGTTGTTTTGTTGCTGCCTAATTGCAGTAACAACTTCGTCACGCAATAGAGGCTCATCCAGCTCGATGGCAAAGGGAAGTTGAGGCATTAAGCTGATACTCTGTAGATCAGCTGCACGATCTACATTAAGCAGAGTATTGAAGTGTTCTGCCCAGCGCTTTAGTACATCCTCTTTGCTTGTTAAGAGGTTCCTACCATCAAAAGACTTCAATGGAACCTTTGCATGGGAAGATGTACCAATCAACTTACGCACCTCGCTGTAAAATTCCCCAAGCTGGTTTGTGTCACTGAGCCATTGCATGAGACAAGCTTTGTCCCGCCACCACTTATCTTTAAGTTGTCGAGACAGCCTACGCAAATCATGGTCACTAGCTTTGACTGCCGCAACGCTGCCTTTCCGCCTTCTATGTTGACGCAGCAAGTCCCGATGCTTGTCGAGTGCTACCCGCAGAACTTCATCATTCCCATCAAACCAGTCATCATTGCGGCGGCATTTTTTGCCCAACGCAGTTGAAGCGGTTATCATGACTTGAGATGATAAAGTTCTCCACGCAGCGTCAACGTCACACCGCTCATCAAATGGTCCTAATGTTTGACACAAGGCGCTAGCATATTCCTCCCTCACTGTAAGATCTTTCAGCTTATCCACGTCTATAGCCGCAAGCTTTTTAATAGAAGATCTTCTAGGGTGACGTTGGCGGAGCCGCAGCTTAGTGATACAAAGTCGGTGATCAGACCAACAATGCGCACCACGCATAACGCGAGTAACTTGCACTTCGCTAAAGTCTCTCTGCCTTATGATAGCATAGTCGATCAGATGCCAGTGCTTGGATCTTGGGTGCATCCATGTTGTCTTGTGCTTGGTGGCTAACCTAAACATAGTGTTCGTTATTGCCAATCCGTATTGAGCACAAAGACTAAGCAGCAACTGACCATTGCTGTTCATGTTGCCAACGCCATGTCTACCCAGAACTCCAGGCCAAGCCTCATAGTCGCGACCAACTCTGGCATTGAAATCGCCCAGCAATAGGACCTGCTCTCTGGCGTTAATGCTATCTAGGCAAAGAGTCACTTCCTCATAGAATTTGTCCTTAATGTCATCAGATTTGTCTAGCGTAGGCGCATAGACACTGATGACATTAAGGTAGTTGTCTTTGTCCAGGTGGAGGCGCAGTGTGGTAACGCGGTCTGAAATATGTACCGGATACTCTTCAAGTCGCTTAACTAGAGCATTCTTGATGGCAAATCCTACACCTGAACGCCGAGGTTCGGAGGCAGCAGTACCTTTCCAAAAGAAAGTGTATCCACCACCGTCTTCTACCAGCTCACCTTCATCGGCAAGATGTGTTTCGCTGAGAGCAGCCACATCCACGTCATAGCGACGAAGTTCCCGAGCCACTATAGCGGTCTTGCGCTCAGGGCAGATGTTGCCATCTCGATCTAGTAGCGTTCTCACATTCCACGCACCAAATGTCATTATAGTTGACCTATTATGTTTCTTATTGTAACGACGACCACGATTTAAATATGATGCGATGGCAGCCGCGGTTACTGCCACCTATAAAATTGAGGCGAGCATTTTTTTAGGGTACCTTTTCTAACCCCCTCCCCGGCTGAGCGGGGAAAGCAGTGCCTCCCTGAACAGAGCTGCTTTGTCGTCCCGGGTGCTGCCCACTTCGCGCTGTCACCTCAAACGTGCAGCGCAAAGACGACCACGGCGTGCACTCACGCCCCCGGGACCGCCTATGTGCAGATATCGGACAAAGTCTAGCTTGCACCCAGCTAGACCTCTCTACTTCTAACCATCGCCACAGGCCTTTTACGTAATCGGAGTCCAATTATCGGAAGCGGTCAAATGCGCAGGATATATTAGGGTGCGCAAACGTTCGCGCAGACGCAGGCGCACGCACTCGTCCTTCCCATCCTTACATCAGTGGAACGGAAACCGCTACGACTGAAGGAAGAGTCGGATGTTGAGTCTGGCCGACGGTGACTATACGCCCTCCACCGCCGCCCTAGGCCATCCTCCTTGCCTTGCTAATTCGCCGAGTCTGCCAAATCACAATTGCATATCTGCGTCGTGTTGCCTTTCTCGCCGAACTAGACTTTGTATGATAAACGGGATGGAACCGTATAAAGGGATTGCGTTTGGAGAATTAGGAAAGTAGTAGAAGGGACGGGATACTAAAGCCACGGATGAGACAATTGTGGACCAAAGCAGCTCAGGGAAGGCGGGATCGCATGCCCGTGCACTCAAGTACCTACAACCGGACAGGTTGAAGATGTGAGTGCCCCATGCCTTGAACACCACTACAGACACCACTACAGGTAGGGTAACTACACTAGACACCACTACAGGTAGGGTAACTACACTAGACACCACTACAGGTAGGCTATACTACACTAGACACCACTACAGGTAGGCTATACTACACTAGACACCACTACAGGTAGGCTATACTACACTAGACACCACTACAGGTAGGGTAACTACACTAGACACCACTACAGGTAGGGTAACTACACTAGACACCACTACAGGTAGGGTAACTACACTAGACACCACTACAGGTAGGGTAACTACACTAGACACCACTACAGGTAGGCTATACTACACTAGACATCACTACAGGTAGGCTATACTGCACTAGACACCACTACAGGTAGGCTATACTACACTAGACATCACTACAGGTAGGCTATACTGCACTAGACACCACTACAGGTAGGCTATACTACACTAGACATCACTACAGGTAGGCTATACTGCACTAGACACCACTACAGGTAGGCTATACTACACTAGACATCACTACAGGTAGGCTATACTACACTAGACGCCACTACAGGTAGGGTATACTACACTAGACACCACTACAGGTAGGGTATACTACACTAGACACCACTACAGGTAGAGTATACTACACTAGACACCACTACAGGCAGGCTATACTACACTAGACACCACTACAGGTAGGCAGTGGCGTGCACAGGGTTTTTAGTTAGGGTACGCAATTTTTTTTCTGAGCAACCAACAATATTGAATATCGCATTGCAAGCTTCACAAGTGGGTAGACTTAGGGTAAAGTAAAAGAGTCTAGGTATAGCTTGCGACAAAAACTAAGTCTTATATCTCGACCACCGACTTTTGTTTACGTCCTAATGCTTTTCAAATCGCTCATGTTTTCTAGCAGAAGAGTGTAAGGTTTTTAAATAAGCGTAGCATTAATAATCGGTGAAGTTGAAAATTAAGTGCAATACCTAACAAGTGAAATAGCTAAAATACAATGTTAATTAATACTTCATGTAAAATTGCCGAGTAGAGAATACATCGACTTTTGAAATAATTACACGTACCCTAACTTCTTTTGTTTTATTGTTAACTTGCAAAATCCGCCAAAAATTCTTCGGAGATACGCTAGGCATACAGCAGTCAGCATCAACTATCTATTTACAATTTATTCTCATAGATTCTCATAGCATAATTCAGTCACGCACAGTAGAGTCTGGCAAATGAAAGATGAGAATGAGAAATGACGGCAAATTAAAAAATATAGAGTATGGTATCACTGGGTTGCACCCCGATAATCAGTCTTGATACTTGTAATATATTTAAAACTTAAAATTATTTTGTTAAATTACCTCTATTTGTTACAATCCAAATTAATATACTATATATTATGTACATAACGTAGCTGTTCCATAACCCATGTTATTAAATCGATCCCATATCAATTTTTAAGCCAATCTGTTTAGTTATTTTCAAGTTATATCACAGATTCGACACATTACCAAGTTAGCCTTAATTTTTTACATACATACATATTTATGATATAAAGACTATAATGATATGAAGAGAGATGAGAAAAACAGCGTGATTTTCACACTTGGATATAACACTATTATATGTCTGTACATAGGTATAGGTGATATTAGTAACGATTTGTAAATTGTATCATCGCAGAATGGGTGTAATCTTGATTAAACCTACCAGCTATAAAAAATATGTAAATAAGATAATACACACTGGATGAATTAGCGGAATCTGATGTTAAAACAAGAGGAGTTTGTCAAATGTTTAGCAAATTCTGCCGGTGTGTGTATTTTTAATAAATAGGAAACGAAATATTTATATTTTTTATTCAGAATAAATAAATTCAGACTTTAAAAATTCATACAATGATTCATACTATTTGTGTCATAACACATAATAAACCCATTCAATGCATTTCTATGACATTGTCTCTTTCGCTGTACTTATCCCCCACATGAATGTCATGGTCAGTCATTGTTTTCCAATCTGAGGCAGTTATACTCGCGAACTTCTTTCTTTCTTCTCCAACTCGCTTAATTTTTCTACCGTATTTTTGACAGCGTTAACTCCTTCAACCTCTCCCAGCCCTTCTGGTAAAAAAAAATTACCATTTTAAATCAACCTCACATAAATACAAACATAAATACATTATAGTCGATAGTACATTCGATAATGAGTACAAGAAAATTTATTGAACACAGATAAGTATCAAAATGGTATTTCGTACTAACCAAGAAACATCGATATCGTGTGTAAACACGATGATTTTCTCCTCTTGTTTTTCTTTATATTTACTTATTATAGTACGCAGCAGCTTACGAACATTTCTTTTCATAGTTTTTTTCATCATAAACACCTTAAAACGTTGCAATTGTGGAAAGCGAGCAATGGGTGTCAAGTCGAACGAATGACAGAATATCACGTTTGACAATTCAGCTTGTGATGTCATATGAAAAGTTCCGTAAAAAACTCATTCTCATCTTTCGTTTGCCAGACTCTACGCACAGTCACAAGCTACAACTAACACTTACATGAAAATAAACGTAATAAAATCGCTCAGAACCGAACTGTATTAATATAACAATGAATGAGTTTTGTTTTTATAGATTTTCTACTGATTAACCTCAAACCTGTTGTATCGCAAAAATAAAAAATGACTGTTTGTAAACAAATAAACCTGACAGAATGTAATGACTCTCACTTCAAGTAAAAATCGCATTATAGGAGAGTTCTTAAAATTTGTCGTATTACATCTCGATGCTCGTTTAATCAGAGAGAGACCGACTTTGGCCGTCCCTCTCGCACGTCTTTCGCCCCACCGCCGGTCGCCTACGAAGGCGCCTAGGCGCAGCCTATTATTTTGATTGTGTGCGTAAATTTTCTATCCTTGTGTGAACTCGGCATAAATATGTATATAGTTCACGGACATGTTTACACAAACTCACTGTGTGATTGTGTGAGTTTTTGTAGGCTCTGATCGCCGTTGCCTTACCCCAGGTGGCGTTTTGGGCAGCCGCGCGCAAGGCTAGCTTCGCCTTACTCGAGAGCGAGCCGAGTAGCGCGCAAATTTAAATCGCCGCGAGCTCCGTTAATATAAATGGCTATGTAGATTTCTCTCAAAAACATGACAAATTATTATAATGAAGACGAAAAAGTATTTGTAGATGCTGTTCTGCTAGGGTAGGCAGTGCCTATTTGCCTATATATACACTACTACACTACTATACTACACTAGACACCACTACAGGTAGGCTATATTACACTAGACACCACTACAGGTAGGGTATACTACACTAGTCACCACTACATGTAGGGTATACTACACTAGTCACCACTACATGTAGGGTATACTACACTAGACACCACTACATGTAGGGTATACTACACTAGACACCACTACATGCAGGGTATACTACACTAGACACCACTACATGTAGGGTATACTACACTAGACACCACTACATGCAGGGTATACTACACTAGACACCACTACAGGTAGGGTATACTACACTAGACACCACTACAAGCAGGGTATACTAGGGTGTTTCACTTTTGTATGGGCAAAAAAAATTGTGATATTTTCCCTGACTTTGCTCACGCCCTAAGTTTTAGAAGTAGGTATAAATTCTAAAAAATATTTATAGGGCACTTTTATGAAAACCTAATTCCCAGTGTTTTACTAGTTTCATAACTGTAATAGATTAGTGTACTATATGTAAACATCCAATTATGGCCTAAAATTAAGTAAAAAACCGGGATCTAGGTTACTTTATAAATAATACCATATTAAGGTTATAGTAAATTCACACACGTGCTTAAAGAATAAAATCCTTTTTTTATATTTGACGATAGAATCTACTTTCCCAAGTAATTTTAGTGTGGGTTCATTATTTTTTATGAATTTATAACAAAGTATTTTTTTTCGTAATGTATGGGGCTTTGGCTCCACTTTCAAAAGTGTGCAACCTCTAAACGTTATCCAATCTCAATAAAATTTTAAATATATCATTTTTATATCAGAGAAACTTAGGGCGTGAGTAAAGTCAGAGAAAATTTCACAATTTTCAAAAATGAAACACCCTAGGGTATACTACACTAGACACCACTACAAGCAGGGTATACTACACTAGACATCACTACAGGTAGGCTATACTACACTAGACATCACTACAGGTAGGCTATACTGCACTAGACACCACTACAGGTAGGCTATACTACACTAGACACCACTACAGGCAGGGTATACTACACTAACACCACTACAGGTAGGCTATACTACACTAGACACCACTACAGGCAGGGTATACTACACTAGACACCACTACAGGCAGGGTGTACTACACTAGACACCACTACAGGTAGGCTATACTACACTAGACACCACTACAGGTAGGGTATACTACACTAGACACCACTACAGGTAGGCTATACTGCACTAGACACCACTACAGGTAGGCTATACTACACTAGACACCACTACAGGTAGGGTATACTACACTAGACACCACTACAGGTAGGCTATACTGCACTAGACACCACTACAGGTAGGCTATACTACACTAGACACCACTACAGGTAGGCTATACTACACTAGACACCACTACAGGTAGGGTATACTACACTAGACACTACTACAGGTAGGCTATACTACACTAGACACCACTACAGGTAGGGTATACTACACTAGACACCACTACAGGTAGGGTATACTACACTAGACACCACTACAGGTAGGCTATACTACACTAGACACCACTACAGGTAGGGTATACTGCACTAGACACCACTACAGGTAGGCTATACTACACTAGACACCACTACAGGTAGGGTATACTACACTAGACACCACTACAGGTAGGCTATACTACACTAGACACCACTACAGGTAGGCTATACTACACTAGACACCACTACAGGTAGGCTATACTACACTAGACACCACTACAGGTAGGCTATACTACACTAGACACCACTACAGGTAGGCTATACTACATTAGACACCACTACATTACAGGTAGGGTATACTACACTAGACACCACTACAGGTAGGCTATACTACACTAGACACCACTACAGGTAGGCTATACTACATTAGACACCACTACATTACAGGTAGGGTATACTACACTAGACACCACTACAGGTAGGCTATACTACACTAGACAACACTACAGGTAGGCTATATTACACTAGACACCACTACAGGTAGACTATACTACACTAGACATCACTATAGGTAGGGTATACTACACTAGACACCACTACAGGTAGGGTATACTACACTAGACACCGCTACAGGTAGACTATACTACACTAGACATCACTATAGGTAGGGTATACTACACTAGACACCACTACAGGTAGGGTATACTACACTAGACACCGCTACAGGTAGGCTATGCTACACTAGACACCACTACAGGTAGGCTATACTACACTAGACACCACTACAGGTAGGCTATACTACACTAGACACCACTACAGGTAGGCTATACTACACTAGACACCACTACAGGTAGGCTATACTACACTAGACACCACTACAGGTAGGCTATACTACACTAGACACCACTACAGGTAGGCTATACTACACTAGACACCACTACAGGTAGGCTATACTACACTAGACACCACTACAGGTAGGCTATACTACACTAGACACCACTACAGGTAGGCTATACTACACTAGACACCACTACAGGTAGGCTATACTACACTAGACACCACTACAGGTAGGCTATACTACACTAGACACCGCTACAGGTAGGCTATGCTACACTAGACACCACTACAGGTAGGCTATACTACACTAGACACCACTACAGGCAGGCTATACTACACTAGACACCACTACAGGTAGGGTATACTACACTAGACACCACTACAGGCAGGCTATACTACACTAGACACCACTACAGGCAGGCTATACTACACTAGACACCACTACAGGCAGGCTATACTACACTAGACACCACTACAGGTAGGCTATACTACACAAAACACCACTACAGGTAGGCTATACTACACTAGACACCACTACAGGCAGGCTATACTACACTAGACACCACTACAGGCAGGCTATACTACACTAGACACCACTACAGGCAGGCTATACTACACTAGACACCACTACAGGTAGGCTATACTACATTAGACACCACTAAGGTGTAATATATGCCACTAGATTAACTATCTACATATATTATAATATGTATGTATGTGGGCGGCGACGGCGGTGCTATATTTACGTTTTCTTCGCAGACACATCAGCAGCATACTAGAGGCGGCGCCGGGGCACTGCTTGTGGGCGGCGACGACGGTGACGGCGACAGCGACAGCGGACAGCGGCAAGCCGCCCCCGCTGCTAGCGCGGCTCGCCGACGCCGCGCTGCAGGCCGCGTGCGCGCTCGCCCGCGCCTGCCGGCAGCGCCGCTGACGCCGGTCACGTGTCACACCCGCGCGGACTGTACGAGTGACGAGTGTACGAGGGAGCCTGCCGGCAGCGCCGCTGACGCCGGTCACGTGTCACACCCGCGCGGACTGTACGAGTGACGAGTGTACGAGGGAGCCTGCCGGCAGCGCCGCTGACGCCGGTCACGTGTCACACCCGCGCGGACTGTACGAGTGACGAGTGTACGAGGGAGCCTGCCGGCAGCGCCGCTGACGCCGGTCACGTGTCACACCCGCGCGGACTGTACGAGTGACGAGTGTACGAGGGAGCCTGCCGGCAGCGCCGCTGACGCCGGTCACGTGTCACACCCGCGCGGACTGTACGAGTGACGAGTGTACGAGGGAGCCTGCCGGCAGCGCCGCTGACGCCGGTCACGTGTCACACCCGCGCGGACTGTACGAGTGACGAGTGTACGAGGGAGCCTGCCGGCAGCGCCGCTGACGCCGGTCACGTGTCACACCCGCGCGGACTGTACGAGTGACGAGTGTACGAGGGAGCCTGCCGGCAGCGCCGCTGACGCCGGTCACGTGTCACACCCGCGCGGACTGTACGAGTGACGAGTGTACGAGGGAGCCTGCCGGCAGCGCCGCTGACGCCGGTCACGTGTCACACCCGCGCGGACTGTACGAGTGACGAGTGTACGAGGGAGCCTGCCGGCAGCGCCGCTGACGCCGGTCACGTGTCACACCCGCGCGGACTGTACGAGTGACGAGTGTACGAGGGAGCCTGCCGGCAGCGCCGCTGACGCCGGTCACGTGTCACACCCGCGCGGACTGTACCAGTGACGAGTGTACGAGGGAGCCTGCCGGCAGCGCCGCTGACGCCGGTCACGTGTCACACCCGCGCGGACTGTACGAGTGACGAGTGTACGAGGGAGCCTGCCGGCAGCGCCGCTGACGCCGGTCACGTGTCACACCCGCGCGGACTGTACGAGTGACGAGTGTACGAGGGAGCCTGCCGGCAGCGCCGCTGACGCCGGTCACGTGTCACACCCGCGCGGACTGTACGAGTGACGAGTGTACGAGGGAGCCTGCCGGCGGCGCCGCTGACGCCGGTCACGTGTCACACCCGCGCGGACTGTACGAGTGACGAGTGTACGAGGGAGCCTGCCGGCAGCGCCGCTGACGCCGGTCACGTGTCACACCCGCGCGGACTGTACCAGTGACGAGTGTACGAGGGAGCCTGCCGGCAGCGCCGCTGACGCCGGTCACGTGTCACACCCGCGCGGACTGTACGAGTGACGAGTGTACGAGGGAGCCTGCCGGCAGCGCCGCTGACGCCGGTCACGTGTCACACCCGCGCGGACTGTACGAGTGACGAGTGTACGAGGGAGCCTGCCGGCAGCGCCGCTGACGCCGGTCACGTGTCACACCCGCGCGGACTGTACGAGTGACGAGTGTACGAGGGAGCCTGCCGGCGGCGCCGCTGACGCCGGTCACGTGTCACACCCGCGCGGACTGTACGAGTGACGAGTGTACGAGGGAGCCTGCCGGCAGCGCCGCTGACGCCGGTCACGTGTCACACCCGCGCGGACTGTACGAGTGACGAGTGTACGAGGGAGCCTGCCGGCAGCGCCGCTGACGCCGGTCACGTGTCACACCCGCGCGGACTGTACGAGTGACGAGTGTACGAGGGAGCCTGCCGGCAGCGCCGCTGACGCCGGTCACGTGTCACACCCGCGCGGACTGTACCAGTGACGAGTGTACGAGGGAGCCTGCCGGCAGCGCCGCTGACGCCGGTCACGTGTCACACCCGCGCGGACTGTACTTGTCGATTGACGAGAGTGACGAGTGTACGAGGGAGCCCATAGGCGAGACGAGCCGACTTCGCCTCCCGGAGTGCTACATTGTGAATTATATTGTGATGACGTTCCGTTCTATGGACGATTCCCGGGTGATATTACTGTTAGAGTAGGGACGTAGATTGTGAGACGGTGTATGTATTTTTTCAATTAGATCTTCCATTTAGCGGACGCGACGCGTCTTCGTCTAATAGTAGAATTGTGTAACATATCGATTTAAAGCCCCAGTAGGCGGATGTGTAGTGTGAGCGACGAGAGGCGGCCGGAGGATAATACAATCAAATAAACGATTTTATCTCCATCATGTTTTATTTATTAACAGAACCCTCCATAATTAAGTTAAGGTCATCCGTAGCAAATGCAACTATACGGTAGGGTATTTTCACTTCTAGGTACACCCAATTAGCTTAACTCTCACAAAAAAGTTAACTTCCATGTCAGCTTTGTAACGACAATTTTATTAAGTATGAAATATTTACATAAATCCACTTTATTTATGTTTTTATATTGCATAAACGCGTATTATTTCTGGATTAAATGACTAAAAAAAATTGTTGATATTTAATGCTTAATTATCGTTACAAAACTGACATCGAAGTTAACTTTTTTTGTGAGAGTTAAGCTAATTAAGTGTCCCTAGAAGTGAAAATGCGCAAATAATTGTTTTTTTTCTATTTAAGTAATATATTTCGTAAAAAGTTTGTTCCACGCTTCAAAAGTTTAATCTTACAAATAGATTGAAATAAGAATTATAACTGACGTAAGTCTCAAACATATTGAAATATTTAGGTCGAGCAATTATCGGCTTAAATTACGTGAACAACCCGTTTCACAAAATATTTGGGCATTTCACTTCTAGGGACACCCAATTAGCTTAACTCTCACAAAAAAGTTAACTTCCATGTCAGTTTTGTAACGACAAATTAAGCATGAAATATTTACGTAAATCCACTTTATTCATGTTTTTATATTGCATAAACGCGTCTTCTTTCTGGATTAAATGATAAAAAATATTTTTGTTAATATTTAATGCTTACTTGTCGTTACAAAACTGACATCGAAGTTAACTTTTTTGTGAGAGTTGAGCTAATTGGGTGTCCCTAGAAGTGAAAATGCCGATTTACATTAAAGTAATAGTACATTGTGCATCAAGGGAAGTAAGTACGGAATTACTAACGAGAGTGTTAGAAGTCCGACGCCGTTAGGCAGAGGGCTTTTATGACTCGAGTTAATATTCCGCTTATCGACCGTGATGCATACAATGCTTTTCATCACACTTGCCGACAAAAAAAAAAGTTTTAAGAAATAACATTATTAAATGACGTACTGACATTTCTATGACTCCCTAGGGAATTTCACTTTTCTATTACTCCCGCTGCGCGCGCAAACAATGGCGCGCTCAGGCAGCAAGTGTGATGAAAGTGAAAATAATAATTATACTCATTAGACCAAGTATAATCGGGGATTGATTGATTGTCTGTAAAAAGGCGGCTAATTAAATTTTTCTAACTCTGCACCAACATTTTTTGAATTTTCTACTGCTAACAATTGTTGAAGCCAATACTCGATAGTATTGGCTATACCCTGTCCAACATTTAATTGATAGTTGCATTTACCTCACTCGACCTCAAGTTCGACCCCGTTCACATCATAAACAAGGTCTGTGATTAATATAAATAAATAAATATCTTGGGACATCTTACACAAATCGACCTAGTCCCACGATAAGCTCAATTAAGGCTTGTGATGTGGGTACCAGGCGACGATATATATAATAGATAGATACATATATATACTTAAATACATAGACAGCCACGACCATGGAACAAATATTTGTGATAAATAAATACACAAATAATGCCCTCGCCGGGATTCGAACCCGGAACCTCCAGCTTCGTAAGCAGGGTCACTGGTAGTGATCCTAGTTGGTACTAGGCTACGGAGGCTGACTCAACTGGGTCAATATTGACTCCTATGCCAATAACATACATACGTAATAAAAATAACACTATTCCTACTAGCATAAAAAAATCAACTTACTCCTTTGCCAGTGGCATAGAAATACGACCATTTTTCGTCACTAGTATTGTGTCGCCGGCATAGGAGTCCAATCTTTTCCGTCACACATGCGTGTCAATGGCATAGAAGTTATATGAGATA
The DNA here is from genome assembly GCA_025490895.1 of Thaumatotibia leucotreta. NCBI lineage: Eukaryota > Metazoa > Arthropoda > Insecta > Lepidoptera > Tortricidae > Thaumatotibia > Thaumatotibia leucotreta. The sequence goes on from JALPQI010021430.1 coordinate 18,088, forward strand.
AGTTCATAGTATTAGCACTTAGTGAACCCGTACTGGAAGCGAATCTGTTATAATGGGTAATATTATATAAGGTCGTAATCCATAAAATAGGATAAAATTTAACAATATAACACTACTATTATGGTAGGTGTGTACTAAAATAATAATATGGAAATGCATAACATGATCCGAACATATGAAAAATAATTAAAAAAGCAGGGAACACTAAAGAATGAAACCATTTTCCTGAAAATAGAAAACTTTATTATTAATATGTACTTGCACCATCCTAAAAGAATAAAAATATCAGTCCAATTATAACAACAATACTCCATAAAAAATACTTAATACAACATCTGAAATGCATAAGGAAAGATTTGGAAAGTAAATGTTACTGACCCAATAAATAAGGAATGCTTTTGAATCACAATATTGTATTAATGTAGAAAACACTGCATTGAAAATAAGACTAATTGCTATTATGTACTCTTAAAATTATGCACGTATCTTAGCTAATGAATGAACCGTGGAATCACTGTCGGCAATAGCCGACATCGCAGTCGTGCAAACGACGTACAACCGACAGATTCACTAATACAATAGGGACTTACATATCCCGCAAAGTTCAATTCGCTTAAACAATGCGATCGTGTCGCATCAATGATATCTTATTCCATCAAAGTTTGGCGTTCATAAGCCCAAAAGAGAGGTATGTATTAAATTGATTTTTAAAGTTGATCGCCAACGTATTTATTCAACAGATTCTGATATGTTTTGAGAATAACCTCGCCTTGACGATGTAAAAGTAATCTAAAAAGAGCACTTTCAATATTTGAACGATATTCAAGCTGGGTTTTAGGCTTTGTTTGTGTAGCTATTGATAGAAAAGTCGATATTTAATGAGGGTTTTTGAACAAAGTTTTAGTTTTTTTTTTGTGCAAATGACTTTGAACCCCTGTTTTAGAGCTCAATCTTCAGTTCAACGACCGTTTACTAGTCGTAATCCATTACAAAATCAATAAACTTCCAAATACAATAGAATTTCGGTATTTTATGCCTATGAATAGTATGAATCTGACAGCTGTTTGGAGCAGACGCCTACGTAGTGCCGCCTGGTGGTAGAAAAATATCGAAAACCCTCATTTAGCACTAATGATAAGTGCATTTTTTCTCTCGTCGTCCGGGCTTTTCTAAACGGTTTCTCTACTCTGCCTGCACCCTGCACGGGGGCTGAAAGCCTCCGAAGAGGTCCCGCAAGTGCGTCGCTACCGCCAGACACAGTGCGTCGTTGCGCGGCGCCGCCACCACTTGCAGACCGAGGGGTATACCGTCCGGGTTCAATCCGAGGGGCACCTGGAATGGTAACGTATATTTTAAGTTTGTCCAAGGAAAAAAAGTTTCATATTATTAAGTAGTATGACTTAAAACGTGATATTTACCTCGTTATTCCGTGAAGCATTTGCAACAGTGCCGAAATACCGGGTGCTCAATAATTGCATTTTACATGGTAAATATCCTTTTTAAGTCATACTAATAATAACATAGGGCTTGTCCATTAATCACGTCATGCTGTATATAGGGGGAGGTGGGGAGTCAAGAAAAAATCACTATCACCATAGGGGAGGGGGGGTCATCGGACAAATCACGTGTAATTTTTTGTTACTTTGCTGAATAGCATCAATTATAACTAGTAAAAAATATATAAACTCCATACTTTTTTTAAATACTTTTTAAACATACCCAGATGTCAAACCCTGAACTGAGTTTTATAATTTCACGGATATTTACC
>JALPQI010021431.1:0-21436 GCA_025490895.1 Thaumatotibia leucotreta
AAGCTCATAAAGCTCTTGAGTACACTCAGCAATCCCCGATGTGCAATCTGCAGAACACCGATAGACTGCCAACTTTAATAATAATCAATAAATCAATATTATAGAAAAATCTTACACAAATCGATATAATCCGACGGTCAGCTCAACTAAAAATGTATCATAAATTACGCATAGAATATATTGCCCTAGGGCATGCTAAATAATAATCAATAGAATTTTTATTTTAAACTACTTAAACCTTCTTTAACAAACAGGTGGCTTATGATAGTCCCGTTTTATCTATTTATCTGACGGCAACAACGACAAACGATTAAACACGGTACTATCATAAGCCTACAGATACAATATGTCGTTCAGCCCCCTAGCACAAACTTTCGCCTCACCAACGCATAGACCAACAGCTTTCTAAGAAAAATCAAACGTGGGAAACGTAAATAGAGTGTTGTTAGTGAGCCGTTAACGTCATAAGCGCCGATCCATTTCACTTAACTGTAGTGTACGCATTTAGCTCGCATACTTGAAATATGCTAAGCGCACTCACGACCGCGACCCAGCGTAATAGCGCGTGAGATGCTCTGAGCTAGGGACGGAAAAATCTAGACTTTACGTATAGTCTAATTAATAGCAGTATTTTGACTGGCAACTGTGCAACACTAGCCACACTGTCTCGTGGAGACTGGGCGAGAGTGGCCATATATCAATCTCTTTCTCTCTTATCTGGTGCTAACAGCTGGAACACATGACACGACACTTTTATGCGCCAGATAATTTTACGGAAAGAATAGTCTTTGCTTGCCGTCTCCAAAAAGTGTCCATTGTTGAAATCTAAATAATAGATCTGATATTTTAAAGACAAACGGGTCTTAATCGCCTAAATGTACGTTTAATTATATCCTGACGTTTCGGGCATGAGGTTACACCCCGTTGTCGCATCTGTGGTCATTTTAAAATATTAGTGATGATCGTGAAACTTTAAATCAATGTAAAAGATCTGATGCCATTTTATTCACTAAGGATAATCCCGTATCGCATAATAGTGATTTATTTATTATTGAAATTAAGTTAGCATAGGTATGTTTTGCAATATAAATAAAATTACCTATTGGTATTCCAACAAGATTTGCAATGATTTGGTTGTGTAAGATATTGACTACTCCGAAATGCAGCTGATATATCGACGCTTAAAACAGTTTACTACGCACTGTGTCAGTCACCATTACTGCAACAGCTGTTGGGGTAGTGCTACAAAGACTGTGCTCATTGAAGTTGAAAGAGCCCAACGAGCAGTACTCAAAACAATGCTGAAGAAACCCTTCAGATATCCAACTGTTTGTCTGTTCCACGAAGCCAAGTTACTCACAGTTCGTCAGCTATTCATTTTCAAAGTGTTCCAAGCAAAACACAAATCCATATTGGCATCTGACGAATACGCACGCATGCTACAAAAAAGATTGTACCGTGCACAAACATCAGAAGTACACAGTGTTTATGCTACTCGATTTGACCCTTACTTATCAAGGCATGTTTACAATAGGGTCGTAAGAGTTTGTCAAATAAAAGATAGCTCAGTTTATGAGGCGAAACGGTTTTTGAAAGACTGGCTTACCCATTTAACATATGAAGAAACGGAGGAATTACTAAAATAATGATTTTAATAACAAATAATTTAATTCATGCTCTGAGTTCACTTATTGTAAATTTTAATTTAATTAACATATATTAGAATATAATTTAGAATTTTAAACCAGTACAATTTTTCTAAACCTGTAATATTTTTCTTTAATTTGCATTATATATTTACATTTTAAGATACTTTATAGGTACTTGCTAGTTTTAATCAAGACTACTGTGTTAACCGACCATAATAATCTTTCTGTAACTCATTTAAGTGGCCCCTGCGATACAGGCTTGCCTAGTGCGGGAACCACTAAATCCAGACTGGCATCACTTATTAAGATAAGTCTAACATATATTTATACATACTAACCCAGATTACTGAAATTGTAAAAGTTGCTTATCTTAAATAATCATTTTTCATTTTCATTTTTTTTTTCATTGCTGGTGACTACCTACGTAAGCATCCCAGGGGCCTATTTCTCAAAAGCTTATAACTTAGTACAAGCGGAAGTCCTTATCTAACTTATGGTGTCAAAAAGAGACTTCCACTTGTATTACAAGTTACAAGCTTTCGAGAAACGGGCACCAGTTACACCCATTAAGATATACAAAATTATATATACTCAAAATACTGTAGTAGCACCTATACTGTACACGGACTCTCATCGCAGCCGCACATTACTGACTATTCATTGATGATGCACTTTACCCTTCTATACAACTTGTTAATAGCTTAAAGCGCTTGTATTTCTATACTGACGAAGCAGGCTTAAGCAACAGGTTTCTTTGAGTCTCTTTATGATGTATTCTGATTATAATAAGACCATTTATCCGCATTATCAATTACATAGCAGAAGCTTAACCTATATCAATTATATAGGTACGTAAAGTAACGTATCTTATTAGTTGATATTTATTGTTCAATTAATGGAATTAAGATATTGAGCTGCCGTGCGTATAATCCGTATGTTCAAACGGTTTTATTAAACTATTTTAATAGTATGTACATATTATAACTACCTATGTTTAAATGTGGCTTATATTATAATTTTGTATTTACGGTTGTACCTCTTTATATAGATAATTAACTCTATAGTTTATTTTTATGTCTCTCTGTTATACCCTTTTACGCTTAAAACAGCTGATTTAGATTAGGAACATTCAACGAATTAGAACTCTAGATCACTCTAGAACCTTATCGTAATGAGAGACTTCTTACAAATTGAATTATAGCGTCACCGTCACTTTGACATTGTTCCAGAGGTGCCTAGGTTAGTTGCACACTCGGCGAATTGGCACCTTTGGCCCCTCTAAAGCCATGTAATAATGATAAGTAGTTAGATATTTCTTACAATCTAAAAAAAACTAAATTCACGAACGTCCAAGGTGAGACGAAGATATAAAGAAAGGACGTAGTAGTTGGTAGTAGACATTTTATTAGGAACAAAATTTACTTGTATTAACGCGAACTTATCCATTTAAATGGTTATCCTAGAAAAAATGCGAAAAGAGGGGAAAATGTATGGAAAATCGATAACCTGTATAAAAATGACAAAGCTTTTATGGAACTGCGAGTTTTGGGAAGTGAGTTTATAGTCACTAGAGTATAACTTACCTATATCCCCGACCCAAAATTTTGAAGCAGATAAGTAAATGTTTAAAAGGTAATATATGTACGTTAATTTCGAAATCAATGTTGAGATAGTACCTAGGCTTATGATGACCGTGTTTTATCCTTTGTCATTGTTGCCGTCACGTTCTAATAAGTGTGAAAGTGCGAAAGTGACGCGTAGCACGATGAACAGTATTCACGTGACCGTGATAAGCCACCTGGAGTCCTGGACATCATCGAATAAAGGGATGAAAGTTAGAGTACCTACTTATATAGGCTACTTTATTTTTACGGTAAACCTAAGGAAAGATTATTTAGGTCAAAGGTAATTAATTTGTCTAAGAAACGTATGTCTTAACTCTTATTGTTATTGGGTTATGTATATTATTTACCTACACATTATTACGTACGCTGCAGAATTACGATGACTTTTATTATTAGGTAATGATAATAAAAGTCATCATTATTCTGCAGCTACACAATAATCGTCACAACAGAGCTGCAAAGTACCACGTACGTAGTTGTAATCGTAATCGACAATTATAGCAGTACCTTTTAAGATAATATAAATTCAATTGCATAACAACCAGTGAGATAGCAATAAAGGATATAAATTAATAAGCCCACTAGTCGGTAGTTACTGGTGCTATCTGTGTAAGTGGCCGAGGAATTACGAGCGCCCGCGAGGCTATAGTGGGGTCCCGATATTCCAGATGGGTACTGTTACTTTTGCGGTTTTACATAATTTTTTGGCAGATGATTTCGTTTGGGACTTTAGGGGTGTTGGAATCAGCTGTGTTACACGTCAGCTAATGGGGAACCGATAATCAGGCTCACAGCATTTAATATTCTCGTTTCATGGGGTATAAAAGAGAACGCGTGATAACAGCAGTAAGAGTACCTTTGTCGCTATCCCAACTCTCCCCGTCGCCTTAATTATCTACCAAGGGAATGAAGTTTCACTGACAATTTAATTCATTGAACATTAATGAGCAGCAGCATCATCAAAGTGGCCACACAAACTGCGATCGCCAACTCGTTACCCAGCGTGGCGATTATGGGCTGTATCTCCTAATGCTACGCATAAGTATAAAGGGCCTTTGACCTTCATTATATTTTTACGTCATTTGGCAAATGAGCTCAATGATCACCTAATAGTAAATCAACGTCATTTAAGTAACGACGTCAAGAGTACCTTTGTTCCAAAATTTTAGGTTCTTTGGTTTGAGAGTCATGTATGGTCGCAAAGAATGTGGGCGACAAATCATTCCATAGTTCAACTATACATACAAATTCAAACATTTTGATGCAAGTTATTGTACAAATTACTGCATCCCTACCGCGAAAATGTTGAACATGTCAGTTTAATGGAATGATAGACATGCTTTTAATTCTCGATATTCACGATAGAACTGTACATAGGTACACAGGCACAAGCCCGACCAGTTTACGTCGTGCGTGGGAACTGTCGGGTTATTCCCACCTGTTACCACCAATTTGACACCAGTGGTAACAACTGGGAATTTTTTTCCCACCTGTTACCAGCAGAGTACTTGGTGGTAACTACTGGGAAAAAGAATTCCCAGTAGTTACCACCAATCACTTTAGTGGTAACTACTGGGAAAAATAAATCCCAGTTGTTACCACCAAGTACTTTACTAGTAATGTGCTTGTTTTTAATAGAATATACACAAAATACTTTGCCAGTTATTAATAAGGAGCTAATTTTATGAATATTACTTTATTTATTAAGTATATTATTAACCATCGAATTTTACTAAAAATGAATACATTTTGAAAATATTTTTTAAACTTTTTTTTTTAATATGTTGTCAGTATTACCTACTCTGAATCTGAACCAAAAATATTAAGAACTACTCACTTGATTATCACAGGGGGCAGGTAAAAAGGGATGACGGGTGACTGGCTCGTAGAAGGGATAACTTTCATTTTTCATCGTGTTGTTTTAACTGATTACGAATTTCAATCCTTTTTTAAGATTATTATAACTACTACAAGGTTTTAGGTACTTACACGAAAAATTAAATATTGAAATATTCTTATTTTGAATAAAAAAAACCGGCCAAGTGCGAGTCGGACTCGCGCGCAAAGGGTTCCGTACCATTATCAATTTATTATTAAAAAAATACAGTTAAATCAACCTACCTCAAAAACTATAGGAGATAATTTAATCAAACCAAAAATCGTTGATAGAGTTTACTAATGTGCATAACATATATTTTTTCTAGAATTTTATATCGCGTTGTTTAAAAATAGAGGGGGGGGACACATTTTTTAGACTTTGAGAGCTGATATCTCGAAAACGATTTGCTTAAATAAAAATAAGATTTATAAACCTTCATATAATTTTCAAAGACCTTTCTATTAATACCCCACACGCTTATATACAACAAAATTTTTTTTTTTATCCCTCAGTTACATGTATGGAGGGCCCCCACCCCAATGATTTTTTTTACAATTTAGTATTATAATCCTGTAGCGGTTCATACAACACATATCCTTACCAAATTTCGTTACTGTAGCATTTCTAGTTTTCGAGTAAATCGGCTGTGACAGACGGACAGACGGACAGACGGACATGACGAATCTATAAGGGTTCCGTTTTTGCCATTTTGGCTACGGAACCCTAAAAACAGTGTAATTCGTCTTTATTTGTAGTATAACATTTTATAATAATTATAGTCTCTGGAAATTGTTACCATTGTATAACAAAATTTATGGCTACTAGGTATCCTATTGCAATAGGACTACTAAATATTAACTTAGTGGTAACTACTGGGAAAAAGAATTCCCAGTAGTTACCACCAATTAGTTTAGTGGTAACAGTTGGGAATTTTAATTCCCAGTTGTTCCCAGTGGTAACAGGTGGGAAAAAAATTCCCAGTTGTTACCACTGGTGTCAAGTTGGTGGTAACAGGTGGGAATAACCCGAACTGTCCTTTAATTGGATAAGCAGAGATGCATTTAATTTTCGATATTCTTCGCATGTGTGCTCAGGCGTACCCGTGACCCCGCCAGCGTCTTGGCGGCAGACCGTGGGGTTTTAGTGGGTAGACCAGGGCCTCATTAGCCCTGGGAGTTCCACATAACTCCCCGGTGTGCCCCGCGCCCGGGTGGTATGCGTAACGCATTTTCCCACGAAAATAAAAGGTCTCTACTAATACAGGGTGTTTAATAACAATTGAAAAAATAGATTCTATTATAAAATACTATCATATTATCAATGTCTTCTGAATGATATCCTGGATCCGCGCTTGTTGGGCTCTGCGTGTCTTACTCTTAATTGGAGTGACAGAGATGATTTTAATCCTGGATATTCGCGGTAAGCCTCAGTACATACACAAGAACTACTAGGTACGTCGTGCGTGGGATCGTGTGGGCCGACGGCCGGCCCCGCCCCCGCCGCCCTTAGCGAGCTATCGGCGCACGCGCATCGCTATCGGATGCCGCGCTAGCCTGAAATATTGGTTTATGTTTAATGCGATATTAGGATTCGAGCTTTACGTTTTCGATCTTATTTTTATCTTATTTTGTAATATCTCCCGTTTGTTTATTGGCGTGCAGCTGATTGTGACGTCAAATAAAGATGAAAACGTAAAAGTTCGAATGACATTCCAGGTATATATTGAACAATTTGAAGATATATAAAATAAAAATAAGCCACGCCCTGTAGCAGCTAATAATACATACCTATTAATACATGCCCAATATCACCTTGAGTCTAGCTTTTTTTTTAAATACCAACAACCTAATTCTTCCATATCTGGACATGCTTGGACTGTGAAATAAAGTATAAATTCCCCAAAAATATAATTCATTACGTCACGTTTTTTGTACGAAGTTAATTATCGCGTAACGAAACTTAAATTTTGTACGGAAATAGAACATTTTTTATCGCCTGATAATTATGATTTGAATGAGCCCAAACGACCCCACACCTAGAACAATGAGGGTTTACAGGATTTTTTATTAAAAGACCAAAATCAGACACAAAGATAAACTAAGTTCTAGGATTAAGTATTGGCTTACAGAACCAAAACCGCTGCGAAATACTTATGCCTACAAACATTTTTTGCCCATTTATTTTTGGATAGAAAGTTCCTAGGTGGCCGTCCCTGATAATAGGGTTTGCGGAAATAGGAAGCCGGCTCCGTGCTGTTTGTCTGAACAGGTCTTTTGAAAGCGCCCCTCATTAGATCTCTGCCTGTCCGCGGCTACACATTCATCGTACAAAGCTGAATACATCATTATAATATTATTGCAAAGTAAAATATTGTGTTCGTTAATAAAATAATTAAGTATACCTCAATATATCTAGTCTATGTATATAAATCTTAAATTCAAATATCATTCTAAATATATTACCCTCAATAACTATAATATTTCATCCAAATTCATGAAATATATAAATTTATTATTAACAGATATCGGAAAAAAGTGCGTCATTGTTCGCAATAATATGGACTTGACTCCAAAGTTGATTGAATAATTAATCATTTTCACAAAATTACCTATTCGATGCCAGTAACTATGAAAACCTTAGTAAAAAGTTACCTTAAAGCTTCAAAATCAAATTTCAAGAAATTATTCGTTTGTTTATTCATTCAATCAACTTTGGAGTCATGTCCATATTATTGAGACCAATGACGCACATTCGTCCGATCTCTGATTATTAAATATTATGTACTCCTATTTATCTTTTTATAAATAAATATATGTTGTTTAATGGAACGTGAAATTGATAGTTATCAATACCTTTTGCCCTCTTTTTTAAAGTTAAGCAATAATCTATATAAAAACTACAATTACCTATACTTAACAGAAGATAATTTTATATATCAATAATTTGACTAATTACCTCACTTATATTTTTCTACCTTAAATAACCTAATAATTATGTAATAACCTAACTTGCATAACTGTAATTACTTTACTATCTTATTCATAAACCTACATTGAGACAGACTAATACAAAATTATAGTATACTGACAAAATTAATGTCAAGCGTTGTATCTAAAAAGCCATAAAAACATGACTAAAAACTTCTACCACCTAAGGGGATTATCTAAAAAAAGCACAAAATTAGAATCAGATATCACTTGTACCAAGATCTCAGCAAAGTACTATTTTTTATTAGCAAATAGTAGCAGGCTATTAGTACTAAAATAAAATAGGAATATCTCCGCTTATGCGCAAACTAGCGTCCGCTTTTACGAGCTTTTAACCCATTTGGAGCAATTAGCCTCGTCGGCCCGCTAATGCCAGGCAGATATAATCCCGTCCTTATTTCTATTCAGATTTCCGTGAAATAATATCCGCACGTAAAACCACCTCAGCCACGTGAGCTCCGCTTATACTCGCTTTGTCGTACAGGTTGAACGATGGCAGCGAAAGATCGACCACTCGATGAACTGCCTCTGAAGGAAGTCAAACATATCTCCAGGGTAAGTAAATATCCGAAGAGCCGAAGGTAGAATAGAAAAGAAGAGCTCTAGTGAACAAAGTTACCTACCGCCGGTTGTTGCTACGACTCTCACACGTAGGAATCGAGGAAGATCAGAAAACCAACCAACTGCAGTTCAATGTTATGTATAAATATAAGACAAATAGGCACCTTAATTATACTTGTCTATGTTGCACACTTCCCTTAATGAAAGCGAAAGCACCTAAAACGAAAACAATAATACAGTAACTCTCAATGATTTTTGATGTACATATAGAGGCGCTTCTGAATTAGTGGGTATCTGCAGCAACTTTGAGGTGAGGTGGTGAGCGACCCCAAATTTCTAAAGGGTGCGAGTGAAAAATGCAAGAGAAAATTTTAGAGATGACTCATAATCTAGTAAATGTGTCTTTATTAAATAAGAAGAACGATTTTATCTCCAATGTTCTGTTGTGGTTCACGCCCAAGCCATTTCTGAAGGTAATTTAGGCTCTCGGCTTTTATCTCGGGTATCATTATTTTAGATAGAGCGTCCGTCATAATCGATAGCCCATCGAGACAGTGCGTTGGGCAGAAGAAATGTGCCGTACCGTTGTGCCAGGGGTCGACAACATTTCGTATTAAATCTATCAATAATACACAAAATACATGGGTACGAGCTATTTCTTTTATTTAAAAAAATAATAGACCAACTAAAGGCCTGTGTTGCGATGTAGTTTCATTCATCGTCTTTGCATGTTCTATCGTATTTTATATGGGCAGTTTTTCAAGGAATGTTCAAATTAAGCCCTACCGCATATTTCCACACTACTGCAATCGCCAACATGATTGCCCAGCGTGGCGATTATGGACATGCCTCTTAAATGCTAACGCATATGTCGTCCATTAAATACAAAAGCGACACATGTCAAAAAAATACTTTTTACAGGTGAGCTGTTTAAAGATTTTGTATTCGTTTTTTGTTCACAAAATTTTTTTACAGCATTAATATTATATGTGTTATATATCAATTTGTAGATATTTTAACCCTCTTTTGATGTGTTTGGTTATTAGAAAGTAATATGTGCTGTGCAAGCTTTTATGAGCGTATACGTCCGTTTTGCATAAAAAAATAACATTAACTCTGATTTTTTTTCCATGAAAGACCACAAATACAAAAAAAATAAGCAGTTATTTCATTTAAATCGTACATAAAATCATGTCTTAAACATAGAAATACTGTTTTTTTAACAAAACTGAACCAGACAAAACTTTTTCTTACTGTTTCTTTACTTACATATTGTCAAAACATGTTTATAGGTACCGTAAACCGGGGTTGCTTTGATTAATTTTAACTTTGTTTACATATTTTGATGAATTTAACGGACGTACTAGTTTAAAATTCAGATATAATTATCGGTTTTCTTCAAGAATCAACCTGTTATATAAAAAAAATGTGGTACTTTTAGTTAATAAATATAAAATAAATACAACGCGATCAAAGTTATATTGTTGAGAATGGAATTAATACTTTGATACCACTTATTTTTACTATAAACTGGCAATAGCCCACCTAAAAACACGTAAATAATAAAAATCGGTTAAGTACATCTTTAGTTATTTGTTTTTGTGTGGTGGTTACTATGATCCCATACTAAATGATCCAAATTGATATGTTTTGACGGTTTACTAGTTTTTTAATTAGAATTGATGCAAGAACTTAATTTTTACCGATACAAAAGTATTTCAATATTTAATTGCAGAGATAATAAGTCTTTCCTAAAAATCTACTTATGATTAGTAATAATGTAACAATTTTTTTTTCTAGACGAAATGACAGTTTAGCGCTAAAGTACTTGGGTACTACCTATGTAGTGAAGCAATAGGCATGATGACAAGTCAACATCTTTTTTCGATTTTTGAAAGATTTACATGAAATACACAAAATTAACGTCACGTTTGTATACTACACTTATATTAAATAAAAGTTCTGTACAATAATGACTGTAGTCTATATCTTAGTAATAATTTATTCGTGTATGATGCCGTGCATAATGTCTAATAATTTATTTTAAATACAGTCATCATCCCTATGTTGGCAGTCCCAAAAGTGAAAAAATAAATATTACTAATATAAGTTTTTAGATTCGTTAAAACATACACAGGGGTTAGATCTTTGTTTGTTTTACTTGTATTGTATACAAATAATATAATAGGAAAATATGACAAATATTTAATAATCCGAAGTTTATGCCATTATTGTTTCTTCGTAGTCGCAATTATAGGTACACAAAATTCACAGTCATCTTCCACACAATCTCTAATATACTTTTAAGTACAACGAACACAATACAAAGTACCACGTTTTACAATTACTGTTATTATAAGATGTATTGTATTTTTTAAGATTTCATGCAAAAGATACACAATTATTCAATCTGGTACATTTATGGATTTTAATATTATACTGAATTAAAAACGGTCGTAAATGCAACAATGTTTTTTTTTAAATTCAACATTCCGTATTGTGGCTCCTTTGTTTATAAAGAAATCTAAACCATACATATTTACTTTATTCAAAACAGCATCATGTATAAATATGGCTCCTGTGATTGGTGCATTCGAATATATTTTTAATTCAAAAAGGTTGCAAATCCTAATAAGGCAGTTTTGATGAATGAAAAATCAAATTTAAGAGGATATTTTAAAATTAAAGCTGCCACATTCCGTTTTTCGACTCCTTTTTATATAAAGAAACATAATATTTACGTAAATACTTTATAATAAATTTATTCAAAACGGCCACATCTATAAATATGTCACCTTTGCTTACATATTTTTTAACTTAATCACTTATTTTTTCGTTTCATGGCACTTTTTCACAAAAATGTCGTGTGTTTTGGTCGACAGTCGAGTCGCAACTGACAAAGTGGCAGTTTAGCACTGAAATAAGTTTCGAAAGAGCGATAGTGCAAAAAGGGCACCTGCATAATTTTGATACTTACTAACGTCATATCGACAGGTGTCTTAGTGTCACGTAAACTATTAGTGCTGATAATGTCGTTTTTGCAATAAAATCATTTTTCACGGTTTTTGAGTTGTGTCGCTTTTGTATTTGATGGACGATGTAATAAGAAGGGCTTATGCCTAGCAGTGGACTGAAATAGATTAATAATTGATGGTTCCAGTCCTAAACTGCCTGTTTCTTTGGAATGTTTGCACTACACTATAGAACGAGCTGCCATTCATACCTCCAAAACATTAAAGAATTTTCTCTTCAATGAGGCCAATTACGCATTGGTGACTCCCTGTGGCCCCTCTGCCTGTGCGTTTTCATCATATAACAAAAAAAATACTGCGAGCTACGTACCTAGTAATGGTTTGACCTTTAGTTTGCTATGAAAAAATCTCGAATTTTATCAAATTTTGTGACACACGTTTAGCCGCTATTTAATGTAATTAAGTGAAGCAGTCTCCTGTTGTTTTGGTAGAAAAAATCTAGAAAGGTAAAGGCTCACAAAATCGCTGGCTTTTACGGGCAGCACAAATAGTTGTGGATATTATTAGTGGTGTTCATTATTTAGCAATACATTGTACTCTTCTTACGGAGTCTTACGGTGCTGGTATACATATACGTACCTAAGTAGAAAAGATAAAGGTATTACAGGTTTTATTAACTTAAATCACGTTATAAAAAAACTGGAGACTAACACAATAATGTTGTCAACCACTTTATTGTGAGAGAAAATTTGATAAGATTGCTGTCATCAGAAAATTTCGCTGTACGTCACTAGCAGGAGTGCTTCATGTTCTCGTTTCACCATTTTCTTTTTGGGTGCAAAAACACTGAATTAATTTTAATCGCCCTTTCTAACGAAATGAAGGTAAAACAAAGTAGTAGTAGTAGTATTTTTTACTGAATCCAGCTTCAGTCTCAATTTAAATGTATTTTAACCAAACTATGCTTTAGTTTCATCGTAATGTAATGATTTCATATTCATCAAAAAGGGTTTGGATTACTTCTGTTTTCCCATCAAAACGTTATTCTAGAAGCGATCAGATTGAGAGCGATTTACTGAAAATTAATGCCTTATAGTGTACATACAAATACTTTTTGTAACATTTAATTATTACACACAATAGGCTACTTGACCCATTTTTAAAGTTTGTCGTATATTATTAATCAATATCAGATTAACGGGAAAAAAATATAAATATATTTTTTCACGACCTAGAAAACCGCAAAATTATAACTTAAAATTTAAACTTTCGTTACCGCGCGAAAACGATACTAGCCATGTTAATGCTTAGATTATCTGTGGTGTGACGTCACTCAAACCGAAAACAAACATTTGACATGTCGCTTACGTTATGTCAACGCTACATGCCTATATGTCAATGGCGAATTTCACTCGTATAAGGTTTGACATGAAGTTAGTTTAAGATCCTATGACGTCATATCATGGCCGACACCGTTTTCAGAGAACGAAATTAAAAAAAATAAAACAATTTTTTCAATAAAAAATATGAACCCATCAAACACTTTTAATGCACCGTAATCGAAAAATATTGATCTTTTCAATAAATACTACAGAAAATAATATTTTTTTGCACTAAATTTGATATGAGTCAAGTAGCCTATTCTGAAAATAATTTAAAGCAGTAGGAACGAGAGATAAGCTGCTGTTAGTAAAGAGAGTAAAACAAACTCTGCCTGTGATGTATTTTACTTACCTACGCCAATCAATAACATTCTAATGTAATACAATTTATTACTACCAAACTGACAGAAAGGCAGATATCTACCAGCCTTCTCTTCATTAAGCTTGGCTTGCTATTTCCTTTACTGTTGCCAATGAACAACAAAGTTATTATGTAAAGTGAAGTTACTTTTTATCGTTTTTTTACTCATGTATACCTTCACGTTTAAATAATAGACTGTACCTTA
Organism: Thaumatotibia leucotreta; assembly: GCA_025490895.1. Taxonomy (NCBI): domain Eukaryota; kingdom Metazoa; phylum Arthropoda; class Insecta; order Lepidoptera; family Tortricidae; genus Thaumatotibia; species Thaumatotibia leucotreta. The sequence goes on from JALPQI010021431.1 coordinate 13,622, forward strand.
GTAATATAAACAATGCTGTATTTCTCTGTCTCATATGACCTTATAAATAACCCGCTGAGTTTTTTTGTCAGATTCTTCTCGGGTCAGTGGTATAGGGTTAGAACCGAAAGTATTTTTTTTATTTGCTATTTAGTTTAACGATTCAAAAGTGCTCGTTGCTAGGCCTACTTGAATAAAGAATAGGTACTTTGACTTAATAAATTGAAATCAATTTCGTCACCAAACGGAACACAAGCCAAACTGAGATCAGCCTTCGCTCCGGTAAAACAAACTCGGCCCGCAGGCTGGGCGGGACGACGGTACGGCACGCGCCGCACCGATTATTTTGTACCACAACTTAAAACTACCCGATCCAGGAAACCATCATTTCCTAGCGGGACTCCGGTAATAACCAGTAACGACGGCATTACTGGTATCTAGGTGATGCGCCTGTAAATATGGATTACTTTTGTAGTTGCTTGTTTATTACGGCCGCGAAAGTTACGGTTAATGAATAGATTCTATGGCAAAATTATTATATAGGTATTATTGCCATAGGTTACTATAAATAGGTGCCTACTCTGTACACAACTACAAACTCAGAATTTAGACTAAAGAAATTTTGGCTCTACAAAATGTCGTTGTCGATCGGTCACAATCACAATGTAAAAGTTGTTCAGTATAGCCTACTAAATTACCCCGTTCAAAGTTTTCAGTGGGTGGTGTAACACCTTGTATATAGATTAAACCGAATTGCCCTGATAAGCTAGTTCTTGACTAGGAAAGACGAAAAATCTACCAAACTCACAGAATTGTGACGGACGCACATATTATTAATATTATAATGCGTCCACTTTAATACAAGTTTCTTCCTAGACCATTCTTGGCAGCGAATGCGTTAATTTAGCTACACTATATTATGATATTTAATAATTTATGCAACCTCTAACTAACTACAGCATAATAAATCGAATAAAGTGCGACGTTACATTTCTTTAATACGTATCATTCAATCTACACAAGAAGGCTAATTAAACAGACACTTGAGATATACATCGTTCAAAGCGCATGCCTGATACCACTTGTCATTTAATTATTAAAAAACGCATTCAAACGCCTAGTATTAATTCCTTGTGTCAAGTGCAAGGAGTTAAGTGCATTCACCAATCAAGATGCAGGTGCCAGCCACCTGCCTCCAAAGTGCTCTACGACTAGTATGAATATACCCATTTGACATAAACAAAATTAGTTCTCTAGTGCGAAGCCTTCTTTAGCGCATATTACATCGCATTAAAAACACAATCGTCCTTAATCCGTCAATGTCCGCCGATTGGTGAGTTTTTATCGTTACCGCTCTATTAAGTTGTTATAATATATCAGCGACATGGCAAAGCGCCTCCCGCATATGTTTTATCACACTTAATTTCTCAACATAAAATAACTTGATATATTAAATACCATCAAAAGTGCATGCTTGCATTTTATTGAAAATAACACTCACATTTACCGACAATGCGTTTGACTTGAATGCCGACGAATTCGCGGGGTAAAGCTATAGCGTATAAATAAAAGCGTTCTATGGCAAGCGATGAAGACATTCCATAATATATCAATCTCAAGTCGTGTTCAAATCGAATTAAATCAGTCACTGGCTGAAAAGAATCGTTCCTTGGCACGAATGGACAACAATGCCTGTTATTAAAAAAAAGAGAGGTGATAAAGAACATATAATTTGCTCTTTAATTAGTACGAGGCAGAATGACGGGCGTGAGTAAAGGTTTTCGTTTCGCATGTGGAACGAGGCAGATATACGATTTCGGAAGTTGCATTGATACAGCGATAAAAAAGGTGTGGTTACATAATAGGGACTAATTGGCGAACATGTGCTATTACGATTGCATTAACAGTTAGCAATTATGTTGCCTTAATGATACGGCAGCCGTGTAAGGTACTTTATAAGGGGGGTAAATCAAGATAAACCCGTCAATCTATGGCTACGCAGGCGGGTGTGGTCAAAAATCCCATCTTGGCAATGACCGCGACTTGACGTATGAATTGAATTGCGATATATCGGCGGTTCGCGCCGCTCCGCTCGACCAGTGTGCGTACCATGAGCTGTCGCCACGTTATTAAGGCATACTTACTTTCTATCCATCCCGTTCGTACTCGCATATTGGTGCGAGCGAGCCGGATAGAATATAAACCCGCGGACCCGCGGTTAATAACACCGCGGCAGCGCATGGTACGGCTACCGGGTGCGCATGACGCCATTTCGGACGATGTTTATTTCACGGATTCCATTTGATGGTTATAGTTTGCGAAATATCAGCGAGAGACTTGAAGCGAAATGGGATATCGGAGATGACATTTCCAGGATTTCTAGAATGGGAAGTTATCTTATAGGTACTCACACATAGAAGGTATTCTTTGCAAGTTAACTCAATAATAGAAAACTAATCTGGAAAAGCAGCAATTATGTCTGGAAAAATCTAGCACCTACAAATCCTATCCTATCACCTACCTAGTTACAAATTACGCATGAAATCATATTGATAACTGCTAGATTTGTAGCGTGTAAATAATAAATAAACCCAAATTATTTGATGCAATAAATATAGTAGGGACATAAAGGATTTTAGGCTAGTATTATTTACAGGAGTAGTATTTATAGGTAAGTTAGTACTGCATTCCGCATGTAACTCCGTTTTGTTTTTCAATTCCGACTTTCATTTTCATTTATTTTTATTTTATTAGAGTAGACATTCTCCTAAAATTCTCTCGACTCCTAAAATATAGCAATTAAATAAAACTAGCATTTCCAATGCGTGTTTTTTAGCATTTGCTTCAATAGACACGATTCTTTAGCGGTTCGCGTACCTACTTACATCAGTTACACTGACAGCCTACCTGCGTCACTTACTGAGACTGACATCCAGCTCACCTACTAATAAAAAAAAAAAAGAATTAGCAAACACACCTGAAACAACATTGAACTCATCATTTCGCGTACAAGTTTTTCAGAATTCTGTTATTTGCCTCCTAAAATATAGCAAATAAAACTACCACTCGCAATTTATTGATTTAATTATTATTTTATAAATATTGGATGTCATGTACCAAAGAAAATACGACCAAGATCACCAAAGTCCGAGGTGGGGATCGAAGCCACGTGTTCAGCTTTCGCGGCTGATGCCTGCACCACTCAGCCACTCGGTATGTTTTCACAATACGTTTAATTATTATTTATTGATCAGTTACACCGACAGACGCATTACTTACCGAGTCTTGACATTCTTAGCTCACTTACTAATGAAAATAAATACTTAATAAAATAAAAAGAAAATATGTGAAACTAATCTCTTTAATCTATTTAACTGATAATTTCGGGTAGGTACTAACTACAGATCCATTTTCTATTTCTGTTTTGCTTCCATCTTACTTTTATAATTAGAAAATTACGGCTCGTAAACTTGTCAATTAAAACTAGTACCTATTTGCAATGTACGACCTCGAATTCAAAAGACACGATTCCTTTGCGGTGCGTATACGCATGACATCAGTTACTCCAACAGCTATCCGCATTAGTTACCGAGACTCAAGTTCTATAGCCTGACTAGTCATCATCATCATCTCAGCCATAAGACGTCCACTGCTGAACATAGCCCTCCCCTCTAGACCTCCACGTGTACCAGTTAGATGCGACCGGCATCCAGCGTGACCCGGCGACCTTCATAAGGTCGTCTGTCCATTTTGTTGTGGGTGGACGTCCTACGCTGTGTTTGCCTAGCCGTGGTCTCCACTCGAGCACTTTTCGACCCCATCGACCATCTGTTCTGCGTGCAATGTGGCCTACCCATTGCCACTTCAGCTTGCTAATCCGGGGGGCTATGTCAGTAACTTTAGTTTGCCTACGGATCTCCTCATTTCTGATACGATTACGCAGAGAAACTCCGAGCATAGCCCTCTCCATAGCTATTTGAGCGACTCTGAGTTTAGAGATGAGACCGAGGCCTGACTAGTAATTCAAATAAATAACAAAATTAGAAAATACACCATAAACAACCTCTATTTAACTCATAATTCCTCATCTAACGTCAATATTCTTTTAATCCAGATTCCCATTTTCTTTCAGTCTTAATTTTCTAAGGAGAAGGCGAACTAATATCAATTAAAACCAGCATTTGCAAAAAACTGTGTAAACGTGTAAGTTAAGTCACGAAATATTACCACACTAGAACTGGGTTCCTACGTATCATTTTTAGAAGTACTAAAAGAATCGCGTTACGTAAGCGACATTCTCGTGGAATGCCCCAATATCAATTAAAACCAGCATTTGCAATGTACGACCTCGGATTCAAAAGACACGATTCCTTAGCCCATACGCATGACATCAGTTACTCCGACAGCTAGCCGCATTAGTTACAGCGAGTGACGTCCCAATAGCCTGCTCCGTTGAGCCCGCCCTAATGTTGTGTACTTTATGAATGAACGTGTAAATCCGTAATCGTATGCGCAGCCTTTGCAATTTCAATCGTGTAATTAAATCAGCGGCCCAGCATTTCTATCGGGAAGTAAGATTGTTAATCAGTTCCGTTAAAGCAATTTGAATTATCAAAGTTAATTTGGAGAAATTAATTAATAAATTTATAATCTCTCTGAATTGCCGTAAGGTCGTGAAATCATTAAGATTTTAAATCTATTAGGGCTGATTTTCCAATTCTAAATTGTAATTGATGGAAACTTTTATATAATAAAATGATCAAGTCTTAACAAAAAAAGACAGACCAACATTTATTTGACATAAGTACGTAACTATCTATACGGTTAATTAACTGAGTCAAGAAAAATAATGCCTATTTGGGTTTAAGAAGTAAATTAATGTAATTTTTACTCAGTACAAAAGGTATTTTTAACGGCGTTGGTGCCATTATGGAGAATGGTCTCACTAACCTTAATAGTCTTTTGTAGATATCAAAAAGTGAGAAATAAAACTTTAAAAACATTTAGTTTTTGTAAAAAAACGTTAACATTCATTTCAAGTGCCAGTATTATGAATAACATTTACTTTTTATGTTAAAATACATTCAGAAATAGTAAAAAAACTGATTCCTAACTATAATAAAATACTTCTTAGTATGTGAATCGACAATCCAACGAAACCCTGTAGGTTTCTAAGCACTAGCAACGGGTGTAGAAAATAAAGTTCTTTATGAACTCTGCTTCCGTTATTTGCAGTTTGGTACCTTTGAACGCGTTCACAGCATTATACTCAATTGTGTAAGCACCTTAAGGCATTTGAGAACAATACAATGAACGTGTGTTTATGCCTTTTTAAAATTAAAAGATGTAATGTGGCGTAAATTGTAAATAAAATACAAATGTTTTGGTTTAAAAATTCATATCAGAATACAACAGTACGAGTACTTAAGGCAGTTTTTTGTTTTACAGAATTAAAATACATTAATAGTTAATTCAATGAGCCAATATTATACATAAGTCATACTAAACCTAAAGTAATACATATAATACGTTATAGCGATATTCAATGCATTCGATTTATATTAGATATTGTAGACACACGATATAACCACAAAAATTTAAGCGGTGAAGTGGAAGTGGTCTGGCCACGTGATCAAGAAAGAAGATAAGTGAAGCAAGCGAGTCACTCAATGGTCTCGCAGGAAAGGCAAAAGGAGAAGAAGCAGACCTTTGAAAAGGTGGGACGATGGCATACTCATAGTGGCTGGAAGAACTCGGAACAGAGTAGCCCAGGGTAGGAAAGAATTGTAATTTTTGCCAATTGACCCAATTGGAAAACAGACTTTCAAAAGACAAAGAAATAATAATGATATTGATAACTTATATTTTTTTCGATTACCGTGAATATTAAATGAGACAAGAGTGGGTTCCAGGCTTCCGCATGCCTCAAATCTGATGATTTCGTTTCTATTTAGATATTATATGTAAATACCTGCAGACAGTATGTAACTGTGTACAGTAGAAGAGTTAGTTATCTGACCCTGCTGCACACAAAGTCTATACATACATACTCAGGAGGATCAGGTAACTCTGTTTTCGACTGTACTTTATAATTGAATATCTAAGGTTTAACTAAGGTTCCTTAATACACGCTCCTTATTCAAAATCTACTCTATCGTAGCTAACTTGATACAAAATCGCCGATTTACATTACAGGCAAGTTTTTTTATGCTTTCTGGCTCAAATCTGGAATATTTTTGCATAGCATGAATCGGAAACAGGGTTCTTTCGTATAGGAGGCACGCTGGGGCCAGTGTCCTGATTTAATAAAATAGAAGTGCATAGATAGAGGGACGCAGTGCCCGTGCTCGTCCCCTTGGTTTTATTTTGCTTAAATGATTCATTGTTATCAAACGCTTTACATTGATGGTCGCAGTAACATAAGAACAACATAATGCGAATTTTATCATAACTAAAACCTCCGGACGTTATGGTCATTATTGAGTAATTGTGATTTTTGATTTTACAGACAAATTGTACAAAAAAAAAACGTAATATGTGTAGAAAAATGTAGCATGGTGCAAGCGTAAAATAATAGAGTTTGTGGTATTTTAATATGTTAATTAAACAGGTTTTATAGCTATACAATATTGGATGTCATATACCAAAGAAAAAAACGACCAAGATCATCAACGTCCGAGATAGGTATCGAACCCACGTGCTCAGCTTTCGCAGCTGATGCCTGCACCAATAAGTACCTACAACAAGTTCACGGTTTTATAGTTATTTTTTATAATATGATTCCATCAAGTTAAAAAATACCATAAGATATACATAATCATCATCAATTCAGAAGCCAATCCAATCCAATTAAAACCCGAATGACAGTTATAATAAGAATATAGAACGAACACCATTCTGAAAAATATATACGTACTTATGTGTGCAAATATTTCGTTCCGCCAGTAAACCAAAAAAATGTAAACAAATATGGCTGACTTTTAAAAGCATCTGTGATTTATTTTCAACTCATCGTAGATTTATTTTTAAAGTAATACTCATAAACATCAATAATTGTAGCTAAATAACTCAAGGCTTAAGGTTTAAAGTTGGTGATAAAGAGAAGATTGTGTTCTGTAAGTGGGTGATTATGAAATAATGCAAGTTTTTAGGCTTGTTTACAATTTTTTCGTTGTCTACCGGCGCACAGAATATGCATATTTCACAATTGAATCCACCAATTATGTGTGTCAGTACCTAGTATACAATAAATATTCAAATTAATCAGAAAGAGTACAACAATTTATTTTAACTCTCATTCCCGAGCAGCTTTTGTTGATATTTAATTTGCAGTGTTTTTGAGGGTTTGTTAGTTTTAGTTTTCAACGAAATTACCATGTTTTTATATGTAAATGTTATCCTTACAATATGGAATAATATGTTTGTTGTATTGAGGTAGGTATACACTGTGTACTGTACTGAATGATGTACCTACCTATTTTGAATCTCAATAGTCACCCGTAGTAATAGTATTTGTGTAACTACACTTTACTAAGTGTTCGAAACGAAGTAACCAACATAATATAAAAACATACAGTCAAATGTGAATCTTCTCTTTTTTTTGAAGTAGGTTGAAAATTTGGTTGGTCCGAATCTAAGGCCAGCCTTATAAGTTCCTGTAAGTTCTTACGTAAGTTATAAGGATAGAGCCATACTAAGGAATGAGAGGCGAATATCACTATATCGTTCCTTAGTATGGCTCCGTCTCTACAATTTACGTAAGAACTCACAGGTGTAATCTCGGCCTAACTAAGCTTTTTAGGGTTCCGTAGCCAAAATGGCAAAAACGGAACCCTT
>JALPQI010021432.1:0-27314 GCA_025490895.1 Thaumatotibia leucotreta
ATGATATTTCATATTAGGTACTTTATTATATTACTACGATTTCTTTGGGGCTAGATAATTATGTTTCTTAGCGGGACCTTACGGCTAAGTGGCGCCGTGGCGCCAATTAGTGGCATACGTTTCGAGAAAACCTTCGTTCTTATAATAGATTATGATGCCGATTGTGACTGGCTCTAGCATCGTTTAGTTGTACATTGGTTGGTACCTCCCCGTGGTTTCGTCGATCTGTCGGGGAAATGTCAAACAGTCGTCCGCCGTCAGTGTTCTCGGAAAGGAAACCGAAATAAGCAACATTTCCACAAAGTGACACGCATCACGCATAGCAACGTTGGCAAATTAATTTACGATGGCAGACAAAAGAAAAACCAAGAAGCGTAAAGAGGTAAGATTTCAATATTATTCTATCCGTATTCATTGAATACTCTAGCTGGTAATTTGCCTACATTTTTGTGTACGTACGTTGATTCCCCGGTGTCAGAAGATGCTCCTTGTTATCCCGTCATCTCGAGAATCTCCGTCCAATTTAGGTTTTTGCGTCGCATATTTTCCACGTGTCATTTTCCACAGTGACGCATTATGTATTTTATGTACATTCACGCTCAGTGCACTCCGCAAGAAACCATGTTATTTATAATCTTTGTGTATCATTGTGTTGCTTTAGTTTAAGGCCCAACTAGTTTTACAATGATTATTAACTTACTGCAATGTTTGCAGTTTTCATACATTACAAAATACCATAAAAATTTAATTGCTTTTGTCAGTATAGCATGTTTATTTTAGTATGTTTAGAGAATCATGTTTTTTTATAGTAAAGTAAGATCATGCATGTATTGAATTAATGATGCCATGTTTTGTTCCGTTCCAGCGAAAAAAGGTTAGAAAAGTTTGTTTATTTTGATTATTAACTGCACAATGTTTTTGTTTCCATATCTAGAACACCATTATGCAATAAGGAACTAGTAGACTAATATAGTTAGCTGAGTTCTCTTTGTAGTTTTTGTTTTTGGTATAATTTATTTTATAATTCTATATGTAATGAAACAGTTAAACTCACATGTATTTAGTCATTATGCATGAGATGATAATGGAGGCCTACCCCCTTATTCATAAACGTTTGTTAACTTAACAAGCCGCTAATAATTGTTTGTCCCTTTTGCTCTTATGGACACATTGTTGAGACCGAAAGGGACAAACAATTATTAGCGGCTTGTTAAGTTTAACAAACGCTTTAGGCTCTCTGAAACATGCTGCACATAGTGACTAAATACATGTGGTTTAACCATTTAAATATATTTAGAGATCACTTTAGATGTTAAAGGACAGCTACATACGGAGATACCTAAGCCCTCCTATGCATATAATGCAGCTGGTCAACTCTATTGCTCTGATTGCAGACAAGTATTTAAAACAAAGTTCAGCCTAGCCAGCCATATCAGAGCTCACAGTAGATACGTCTATAGGGTTTATTTGGGGTTGCAGTCATCAAAAATGATGAGGAGGACTATATACAGGGTGTTTTTTTTTTCGACCGTTCAAATTCTACGTAGTGAATGTGTAGGTCATACTCACCAACTTTTACTATGGGGACAAAGTCGAAATCGCGAAAATAAAATCAGCTGTTTCATACAAATTGGCGGCATTACGCCGGCCGAAATGTATGAAACAGCTGATTTTTTTTCGCGATTTCGACTTTGTCCCCATAGTAAAAGTTGGTCAGTATGACCTGTACATTCACTACGTAGAATTTGAACGGTCGAAAAAAAAACACCCTGTATATTTAGAGGTATTATGTCTCGAGAAAGTTTCAATTACAATTATTTTATAACTATCTAAAGTAATACTATCATGTTCAACAGTTGTTCTCATATATTTGTATACATAATCAGTTACTCCTTTAAACCAAATATCAGACTATAATGCCTTGACAATAGTGTGGTGTTCCAATGGTTATGGTTGTTCCGTATTTATCACAGATATTTGTTTCTTGGTCATGGCTGTCAATGTATTTAAGTATACATATGTATTTATATATTATATATATTGTCGCTTGGTTCCCACATCACAAGCCTTAATTGAGCTTACCATGGGTCTAGGTTGATTTGTGTAAGATGTCCCAAGCTATTATTATTTATTTAGTTATTTCATATTAATGCATATGTGCAATATCTATGCAATATTTTGTGTGTGGTGTGATCACAAGATGCTCATTTTCTTTCCCATCTAGAAAATGTATTTCTTTCTATAGTTGTATAGTTGATTGGTGTTTTTTTTTCCTAATTATTTTTTGTTTGATAGTTAGATGCACCATAGTTTATGATGCACTTAAGTATTTCATTAGATCCATTGTACTTTACTCACATTAAAAACTAATTTGAGTGTTTATAACATACACTTACATTTATTAATTTCTTGATGTTTTGGGTGGGATGTTCTGACAGGCCCAAGAAGACTGGCAAGAAATTGTAATAACATCCTTTTCCACCTTCCTATGGCTATGCCTATCGTTTACGGAAATACATTTGGAATGTATTTTTTTGTGACATTGCTTCACAGACATTGTCCCCTGAACAACTTGAGGCCATACCTTTTTAATTGTTTTTCGTTTTGATTAAAAGAGACTCATGACTCCTTGTTATCTATCACTTGTTGTGATAAGGCGACAATCTGCCTGTCTGTCTGTCCCTGTGAATCTTTAAAACTATTAAAAAAAAATTGTGGCGATTATTTTTAATATGAGTGATTCAAGAGGGAGATTTTAGTATCAATATTGTACCCATGCTAAGCCGGTGCGGGTTTCTATGATGAAATATACTCTTTGTACAAAATGTGTGTAAAAATCTTCTAATAACGTTTTAACTTCAACTATACTATAACGGTTAAACATGTATTTACTTAGCCTAGGTCTCCATTATCAAGCAGTTCAAGCGCTGAGCCCGCGTTCACGCCTCGCGAAACATGTCGCGCGTAGTAACTAACCCCCTTATTCATAAACGTCTGCTAACTTAAAATGCCACTAATAATTGTTTGTCCCTTTTGCTCTTATGGACACATTGTTAAGACCGAAAGGGACAAAAACATATTAGCGGCTTGTTAAGTTGGCAGACGTTTATGAATAAGGGGGTAAGTAAATACGTGTTAGTTTAACCGTTTAGGTATGCCTAGGTGCTGTTTTAAGCATAAACTACTATCATTGACCTATGGGTTTCTAGCCCCGCAGTTTAAATTCAATCCTCAGATAACGTGTTATTTAGACGAAAATCGAAGTCAAAAGTGCATACAATAGTTACAGTAAACAAATACGAATAGATTGAACACGTGTTGCATAAACACGTTACTGCGAGCGGTTTCATTTTACGATTCCAATAGCGACGTCACGCTAGGTTGGAACTAATGCCACTTCGGTGCATCCGCCTTCGTATCCCAGCTATACAATTAACCTCGTATCTGAAACCCTCACTTGATGGAAAAACCACCCGTATTCAGAGTGAAAGAAAGGCGACATTTCCATATAAATTGGGTGCTGTAGATCCGAGGTTGGATAAGTATAGTGACGATATGTGTATTAGTTTTAGCTTGTTAATTGTTATATACAATGTGCCAACGAGGAAAGGGAAAAAATACAACAGCGGATTTCTGACCAAATTTGAAGATAAAAATGTCATATGAAGTTTTCTAGATTCAGTCTATTTTAAGAGAAAATTTGTTTTTTTCTCAAAACCCTTTTAGACCGTTGCTTCGCAGATTTATGCAGGTTTTCCTCACGATATATACAATTACTGAAGAGCCGTATTCAATATCCGTAAATAAATGATCTAGGTATTCTGGCTGTGTGGATAATCATCATCAACATTATCATATCAGTCGAAATACGTCTACTGCTGGACATAGGCCCAAAGATTTTTACAATGACCCCGGTCCTGCGCCACTCGCACTAGGTCTAGCTAGTTTCATGTCTTTGAGACTATACCGCTACCAACCGTGAGTTTTCTGCTGCCTTAACCCCTGGAGTGCCGTCACAAGCCAATTGGACTATAATAAAAATTAATTAATCAACAATCAAATTTATGGCAGCGGCGTTCCAGGGGTTAGACTTTAGCGTTGCGTAAATTTCTTTATGAAATAGGAAGAATATAATTAACTTCTTCATTGGTGAATGTATGATATATTAATTCCGCGTTAGTGAACTAACCCGAGATTATGCAAGTGAGGCTAAGAGACTAACACGTGGTAAATACAAAATGTATTATGTTATGTTGCCTACTAGTTTTACACGTGCTCAGTGTCATGTTTACAAATAAAACTGAGATTTGCAATATTGTAACGATTCTTATCAGTTCAATGATATGTAAAATCATAAAATACGTTCATTAGAGGTGCGTCCACATTAAGACGTCCAATGGCTTTTACGATTGTCGAAGTTGGCGGTAGTGATTCGAAAAAAAATCCTTCATCACTGCAATAATATGGATATTACTTCAAAATGTTTAAACCAATTATTTGATTATTAAAGTTAAAAATGTGATAATGTTAATTATTTAAAATAAATAAATTAATCATTCTTTCTATCAGCCTCCGTAGCCTTAGTTGGTAGTGACCCTGCCTACGAAGCCGGAGGTTCCAGGTTCGAATCCCGGCGAGGGCATTATTTGTGTGTAATAAATACAAAAAGCAAAGTAAACATATATAACAATAATAGAGTATAACAATAATGTCAGCCTTCGTAGCCTAGTTGGTAGTGACCCTGGCTACCAAGCAGGAGGTTGCGTGTTCGAATCCCGGCGTGGGCATTATTTGTGTATTTATTTATCCCAAATATTTGTTCCTTGGTCATGGCTGTGTATGTATTTAAGTATCTATCTATATGCATCTATCTATTATATATATCGTCGCCTGGTACCCACAACACAAGCCTTAATTGTGCTTACCGTGGGACTAGGTCGATTTGTGTAAGATGTCCCAAGATATTTATTTATTTATTTATTCTGTCACCCTAATATCGCCTTCGTTGGAGTGACAGAAAAATACTCGAAGTGCATGAATTTCGAATTGAAGTTCGCGAAGGTATTCCAGGGGTACCGAGTTTCCTTACAAACATAAAAAAAAAACATGCAGGCGAATTGGGAACTACTCATTTTTTTTGAGTCGGTTCATAAGACAAATTAAGTTGATTGCGCGAATTGAACTGGATGATCTATTGCAAACATCGAAAATTGAGACATTTGAGACAACTATCTCTGTCGCCGCAATTACATTGCAGTTACAGTGACATGGACGGTTGCTTCGAAAATCGAATATTTAGAATCTCTGTCACTCCAATGAAGACGTAATAGCAATGACAGGGATAGGAAATTCACAATGCTCGCGGTATGCCCCATACGTCTTAGCGTTAGAAATGTCCTACTTTCCGAACTTTCACTCCAGTATCACAGTTAACTCGCTTCAGAGCGGTCGTGGAATCTCGTCGCGATGGTCAAAAGGTGGTATGTGAGTGTCGGGATTTATTTAATTTTTTAACCCATTTATTTATAAACTTCTTAACAGGCGCTAAGTATTGTTTGTCCCTTTCGATCTTATAGTCATATTGATAAGACCGACAGGGATAACCAATACTTAGCGGCTTGCTAAGTTAGGAGGCGTTTATAAATAAGGGGGTAAATCTTTTGTGTGGCAATTGTGTATCGTATCTAGTCGCAAGTTTTAAGATGCAACTATAGGTAAGGGTGAGTAGCAAATATCTGTATCGCTTTCTTGCGTATAGCTTTGTTTTAAAACTTGCAGTAACAATTTGCTGTGTAAACTCGGCTTAAGGCTGAATCTACACTGTAATTGCATCAAGCTTTGAGACGAAGCGATGGGTAAGAGCGAGTAACAAATATCTGTATCTCCTTATTGCTTATAACTTTGTATTAAAACTTGCAGCAATAGCTCAGATGTAAATCTGGCTTTCAGGTGTTAATGTATCAAAGTCCTGAAACTTCTTTTAAAGCGTATACAGTTGGCTTGATAACAGTTTTTTTTAATTTACGCAGCCGTTTCGGTGTTCGATTGTAAACTTATCTCACCCAGTACGATTAGGCTTGAATATGTTAACGGTTTTGATCCTTGAATCTCGATGCGTCAGTGTGAGTGACAGTGATACTCGTAAGTGATACTGATAATGTCTATTTTGGTCGCGCCCTGGATGCCTAGCCAAGTTGCCAATCGCTAGCGCTTAGTAGCGTATCGTAGTTTTCCCTCTCTGTCACTCTCATATTAGTGCGACAAAGACTCTTAGTTGCTTTTCGTTTACGACTGACGATTAAGCGTTAGCGATTGGCAACTTGTCTTTAAGCACTCTGTTGTATATTAGTCCCCTGATTTTTGGGAAATCCACGACTAATAAAATAATAAGGAGAGTATTTCAGTTGTTTAAGTTTTAACTTTGTAGGTAGGTATATTTTTCAGTATAGTGGATTTTACTGGCGGGAAATTATATTTTTGTGCTTATTTATTCGGCTCGATGTGTAAATTCTTAACTCGGTGTCCTAATATAGTTTTTGTAAGTAGATATTTTGTTCATCGTTCAAATATTTTTTTAGAATTTACTATTTAGTAGTTAGATAGGTAAAGTGTAGTAGGTTAGGTACCAAAATACTTGGCACCTAATGTATACTATACGACAAATTAAGTAAGTAAATATAAGTTTATTTACTATTGAATAATGTTTATTCTAGTTATTTTAAAATAACCATACAATTTCTTGACTAGTGAAAACCGCATCAGAAATCGTTTAGCAATTCATGAGTAAATATTTGTCAGGGACCTTCAGTCTACTGCTTACTTACATTTTAGACTGAGATATCGTGAACTTTATATTCCTATGTAGACATATTTTTGCTGGTGGTAGGACCTCGTGCAGGATCCTCCCGGATAGCTACCACCGCCTTACCCGTTAACCTGCCGCTAAATAGTTAGTACTGTGTACTGGTTTGGGGGTAAGATAGCCGGTGTAATTACTGTTATAGATAGAGGCAATCCATTTAAGTCCTCAGGGTAGGCAGTATTTTTTGTACACTATGTCCATGGGCCTCAGTTTCTGCTTTCTATGAGGTGGGCTGAGTGCTCAGTTGTCTACCTTAGTCACATAAAAAAAAATTTAAGTGATGATTAATATGAGTAGTTCCATGAAATATTTTCTGGAAAATAGGATTGTTACTGACAGAGGCGGTAGGTAATTAATTTATTATAACATAAGCACACCTGATTACATATTGTAACCATGGCTGTGAGTCGCTCTTTAACAAATTGTATACTTAAATATCTCAGTGCCTCATGAAATCCATTCATTTCTATTTATTTGGCTCATTATAGTTATAATGACTTTTAAATGAGTTTTGATAATGATTTCAAATTAAATGTACTTAGGCTCGGGTCCCTTTCCATGATCTATGCGTTTGATATTCACTAATCACATATCATCATCCTATCTCCACTTCTGGATATAGGCCTTCCCTATTACCTATACGCCTAGACGCATTAGGAGGTAAATGTCCCTAATCGCCACTATATGACGCTGCTGCCCATCATCAAACTTCAATAAATTAATGGTCAATGACACTTCCATACCTTCGTCGACTCTTACGACACCCACGGGAAGAGCTGGGGTGGCAAATCGTTGCTATACTTTCTTAACGTCAGTAGCCGTACCATGACTTTGCAAGTATCGGTAACGTTAGGTTTTTCTCGATACGTAAAGCAGGCTATCGCGCTCGCTCCAACTTGTGAGTGCGAGCGCGATAGAATGCATTACGTATCGAGTAAAATCTAACGTAACCTTTACTTTCCAACTCATTGTAGGTGCATTCCACGAAAAAGTCCACCGATGTCCCGTACGAACACGGGTTTTCTCAAAATTGTGGGCTTATCGAAGTTCCCTTTCGAGACTAGAGGAGTCAAAAATGACTCAAAAATATATGTAATAACTAATAACTAGGAAGAAAACTCAAATTATCGAAATATACACGCGTTTGTACGGGACAGCCCATGGAATGCTCCTGTACGGGTACTGATCTACAGAGGTCAATTCATGGGAATGTCAGCCAGGATAGGGGTGTTTTCTCAACGTGAAGTTTTTAACTACATAAACAAGTAAACGCCGTGTGGTGACGGCAGTAAGAATACATTGTCACCGCCCCAACTCCTCCTGCGCGGGTGTCGTAAGAGTCGACTAAGGGATTGAAGTGTCACTGACATTTGATAAAAGATTGATGATGGGCAGCAGCGTCATCATAGTGGACACATTACTGTGATCGCCAATCCGCGTGCCCAGCGTGGCGATTATGGGCATTAACCTCCTAATGCGTCTATACGCATAGTTAGTTAATAGGAGACGCCTACGTCCAGCAGTGGACTGTCATAGGTTGATGATGTGTGAAACAAGTAAACGTGATAATGCAAAATTCGTGGCCATGACAATGATCGCTCGTGACTCCAACCTGTTCATTAACATGCTTACCCAACTTGCAAGTAGGCAAGTGGAACAACCGAACGACAGCAAACATTCACCTCTGTATGCATACCGTTATGACTCGAAATTGGTTGTGGTTTCTTCAAAGTATAGATGGGTTCATTCACGATGACGCGTAGATTTGTCAAAAATAACCTGTAATGTCATGACAATACGAACCACGCCATGGGTCCGTGAATGAAACTGTCTATACGCATTTTGATTAACGTTAACATAGTAAACTTTAAACTTATTATATTAAGATTCATTTTACGTAATCATGTTTAATGTAATATTTTGGACAAGCTGGTGACGTGCTGGTGACAGTTATCTGTTGATATTGGTTAGTTTGATTTTGATGAAAGTAGACAACGAAATTTGATGCAGATTTTTAACTGACTTCAAAACAAGGAGGAGAATCTTTTTTTTGTATGTATGTTACCCGATATCTCCGAGAAACGTGAACCGTTTTAAAATTTTTCTTTTGTGATCGAACGTGTACAACCCCGAGATGGCTATTGGCACCAAGTTGGGGTCTGATGATGGGATCTTGGAGAAAACGAGGGATCTCTTCAAATGTTATAGGTGCATGCACGCTTTTGGCAATTTTCATTAATTTACAAGAGTTTGCATTCAGAAAGTAGGATTTGATGATAGGAAACCCATGATGGAAACTACAGATCTTGGAGGAATCAGTTGAAGTTGGGTGTGACTTGCCGCTCTCTTATTTTAGTCCTTAGTATACCGACGATAACAGGTAGTCTTGGAATAGGAACATCCCTTAGAAAAAATGGCAGTTCATTGAATAGAACAAACAACATGCGATTTAAGCTGGTCTTTACGATCATTATTCTTGTTCTACCTGGTAGATCTATTATCGTTCTTGCAATATACTATAGGTTGGAGGGATTTTGAAAAAAGGTATCCCTTTTTTATCCAACTTTTGTTCTTTGGCTCGCATTGGTTTTACATTTGCGTGGTATATTGTCTTCTGTGTTTTGTTTTACTATATCTATAGTAAAATGATTAACTACATCCATATTGAATACTGATCTTGACCTTAGGTAGATACTTCGCAATCTTCGCATTATCTACCTAAGGTCGGGATTACAGGTATGAGGAGAATATTCCTTTCTCTTTCTCATTCAAAAAGACTGAAAGGGTTCTAATCCGGCTAAGGCAGGGATGGGCAATTCTGTATACTTTTTGAAGGACCAACCATTGACGCACTTACTAAATTGCTACATTTCTGGCATCTGTCTCTGTCACTCGAAGGCTAAATTTAAGGAGCCATCGGTGCTCGACATATGGTCAGTCAAGTCAACTAGTCTAAAAAATATACCAGTATACAGTGTGACGACTATAGGTATTGATGTCTAACAATCGGTTTAAAAAATTACGTATCAACATGAGATTGGCCTACTAACCATGTTTTCGTATCAGCTTAATTGATATGCTATTAATTACTAATTCGGTCCGTATACCTACGTTATCCGATATTAATATTTAAGGGCTTGTAGCAGGGAAAAACAATCGGCTTTTGTTTGTAGCAGAATTTCCGTTAAATTAAAGGGAAGCTTATTTAGGTCAAAAATGATCTATTTCTCTAAGAAACTAGTGTCTTAACTCTTACTGTTATTGAGTTATTAAAAAAATAAGTTTAATGACTGAACAAGTGTATTGCAACCTTTATTACATCCTAATGTTACTTATTTTGACATATGCCGTCAGCAGCCGTCAGTCGCCCGAGATCTTATTTTTAAGGTTCTCTCACACTTACCATTACAATTATTATGTATGAAAACGAAAAAAAATTTTTTTTTTCGAAATTCCCAAAAGCCGATATACCAGGCAAGTTTCAAGTAACCTGTCCAATTTAACGGAAATCAATAAAAACACGGAGTATATACCGAAGAACGAAAAAAGAACCGTTATTTTTGTATGGAGAAAATAACGTTCCGGTCCCTGGCTAGTAGTTGTAGCATGAGTTGTTGCCGCGTCATTAACGTGGACTTGTTTCTATACATCCCGCTCGTACTCGCGTATTGGTGCGAGCGAGCCGGATATAAATTATGGAGCTGACTTACTTCGGAGCCTATGGTACGGCTAGACTTAGGGCTGATGTTTCATTCAGCAGATATAAAAAAAATATCTAGGGCACATCTTACACAAATCAATCTAGTCCCACGGTAAGCTCAATTAAGGCTTGTGATGTGGGTACCAAGCGACGGTATATATGATAGATAGATACTTAAATACACAGACAGCCACGACCAAGGCACAAATATTTGTGATAAATAATTACACAAAGAATGCCCTCGCCGGGATTCGAACCCGGAACCTCCAGCTTCGTAGGCAGGGTCACTACCAACTATTAGGCTACGGAGGCTGACAATAAATATCAGTGAGTTTTTACTATCCTTCTCAAATCATGTGAAAATTAGCATTATTATCCCAAATTACTGTTCCAAATTTCAAATATACACCGTGTTTTTATCGATTTCCGTTAAATAGGACAGGTTATTTGGGACATTAATAGAAGTTGCCTAGTATATCGGCTTTTGTTTAATTCGTAAAAAAAATTTTTTTTCGTTTTCATACATAATAATTGAAATAGCAAATGTGAGATAACCTTAAGAATAAGATCTCAGGTGACTGACGGCACATGTCAAAATAAGTTTCATTAGGATGTAATAAAGGTTGCAATACACTTGTTCAGTCATTAAACTTATTTTTTTAATTACTCAATAACAGTAAGAGTTAAGGTACTAGTTTCTTAGACAAATTGATTATTTTTGACCTAAATAAACTTCCCTTTAATTTAACGGAAATCAATAAAAACACGGTGTATAGCTTCATTCTTTCTTATCTCTTGAGATATTTGGGTCAAAATTATTTTCGGTTGTCTTATTTTGTGTCCCTAAAAAACCTGACGCAGTTGTGATTTTTGTTTCCAATTTTTGATGTATGGATTAAAATCTAGCGTTAAAAAGAAATACAAGTATACCGGATTTTTTTAATATACTGAGTCGAAACAGCAACTAAAAGCGTGACAGAGTGGTATGAAACAAGACAACGAAAATAATTTTTACCCATTTAACTGTACAACAGGCGAGAGTCACGCCAAAAGGGTTCCTTTTGTACCTTTTTGGTACGGAACCCTAAAAAAAACAAAACTGAAATTTATCTGATAGATATTGTTACCTATAGATTTGAAAAAGCCTTAAAAACCTCTGTAAAATTTTGTCTCTTTCTTATAATTATAAATCTTATATCAAAGTGGGACAAACGATTTTTTAAGGGCATGTTAGATATATGAGACGTTTATTAAAAGCCATTAAAGTAAACATAATGATAACAAAACCTTGACTGTTAGTTAACACCGATAACATATTACTATTAGTACATGTCATAGATACTAAATAAAAACTTGTAAGTAATATGTCTCGACGTTTGACTAAAAGAATATGCAGTTAGCAATAAAACTATGTATGAAACATTTTAAGTTTTGATAATAACTTATAAATATAAGTTTATAAGGGCCTGTTTCATGGCCAAGACATTGGTTTAAGGCGACCTGCGGGGCGGTGAACCATAAGTGCGAGAGGGAGTTCCGATGTCGGCCTCTCGCTCCAACTTATGGATTAGCTCGCCGCTGGTCGCCTTAGACCAATGACGTGGCCAGGTCATCACCATCCCGGAATAAAATATGGGTCAGATAAACATTACCTGTTCTTTTTTAAGCTTGAAAAAATGGATAGTGATATTTTTACCTGACGGATATAGTACATTATATCAGAGGCCGGGAACATGAGGATTTCCGGCCAAGTTGGTATATACCTACGGATTGGTAACGAGACCGGGAATCCGTTTTCACGCCGAGGGATGTATAGTGCTTTTCTCAAACATGTTCTTTTTGTGTCTTTGTTACAAAGAAATAAAAAAAAAATAATGACAATGTTGTCGAAATTTAAAAAAGTTACTTTGTAGGCTTTTTTTACTTTGAAAAGTGTTATAAAATTCCATTTCCATCCCAGTGAGTTACAGCGCCCTAAAAGCGATACTTCCGAGTCTATTTTCAAGAACGTAAAGACAATATTTCATTGCATGTTTGAGAAATAATTGTTTATATCCGTCAGGTAAAACAGACCGTAAATAAAATAAACATATAATTTCAGGAGTACGGGGAGCCTCCTGAGTCGGAGAAGCCAACGCGGGAAGAGTACTCCGTAGCCAAGTGGCTGAAGGCTAACGTGCCCACCAAGAAGACAAAGTTCCTTAATCACCACGTGGAATACTTCACAGGTATGTTACAACTGACTACTATACCAATCGTCCCTATATACAGTATGTTACCATGACCCGGGCTTTTATGAAAATGGGTAATAATACTACTTCACTTGTTACTGGCAATCGTTTTCAAGTATTAATATTTGACAGATATGTAAATTGGCCGTGTGGTGACGGCAGGAAGAATACATTTGTCACCACCCCAACTCCTCCTGCGGGTGTCGTAAGAGTCGACTAAGGGATTGAAGTGTCATTGACCATTATTTGATAAAAGATTGATGATGGGCAGCAGCGTCATCATAGTGGACACATTACTGCGATCGCCAATCCGCTTGCCCAGCGTGGCGATTATGGGCATTTACCTCCTAATGCGTCCATACGCATAGTTAAAAGGAGAGGCCTACGTCCAACAGTGGACTATCATAGGCTGATGATGTTAGTCTCACGCCCGAGTAGCTCGAGAGTGTGGTGGGGTGGGGTGTCCATTAGGGTTTCCCATATTTTACGAGTTTTAGAAATGAATAACGCATACCCCCTAAATCGGTTTCTTTTACCTCAAAACACACTGAATAAAAAAATCTGTTGATTTCTGTAACTGCAACCCGTGCCGACTTTCATGCCATTTTCCTATACAATGTATAAAAATGACCAAAAGTTTTTGCGTTTTTTTTTTTCTATGGCATTAACTTATACTACTGTCTTATAAACATTTTATCATAAAATTAACTTGATGAGAACAGAAAACAATACATTATTGGGCATTTTCGCGAGAAGAGATCCAAAAAAATTTTTTTTTAAGGTAGGTAAATTTAATGTTTTTCCTACTCAGAATAACGAGTTCTTTCAATCTAGGAGAAAAAAGTACAAGAAAAAAACGGTCCCACATTTCTCATACATTTTTCATGCTCTCCACTTTGTAACCGCTGTACAAAGTGTTTGAAAAACGGTTACGTAATAGAAACAAAAAGTTGGGACACTTTTTTTCTTCTAGTAGGATCGAAAGAGCTCGTGATTCTGAGCAGGAAAAACATAAAATTTACCTGTTTCAGAAAAATAAGTTTTTGGATCTCTTCTCGCGAAAATGCCCTATTATCAACTTACCTACTGTCAGACAATTTTTTTTCATAATAATTTCTATGGGAATTTTAGATGAAAGTCGGCACGGGTTCCTGTTACAGAAATGAGCTGATTTTTTTTTCAGAGTGTTTTTAGGTTACAAAGCCGATTTAGGGGGTATGTCTTATTCATTTCTAAAATTCGTAAAATATGAGACACCCTAGTGACCAAACAAATACAATCGTATCAGCTCCAAATCCCTTGGACTGTACACCCCGCCCGACGTACCGCTCAAACCTTGCACTATCAATGAGGGTTTTTGATATTTTTTCTGCCACGCTACGTAGGCGTTAGGTCGAAATAGCTGACAGATTCATAGGGCCTGAACATAAAATACCAAAATTCTATTGTATTTGGAAGTTTATTGATTTTGTAATGGATTACGACTAGAAAACGGTCGCCGAACTGCTCGAGTATAGTGCTCTAAAACAGGGACGCAAAGTCATTGGTATGAAAGAAAATTACTAGAACGTTGTACTGTATTTCATGGGAATTGACTAGGAATGGTAGTACTGTTTTTAAGAATAAAACAACCAAAAAATGATAAGGAAATTAAATTCGCGTATTTATTTTGACATCTCTCTCCCATCGTCCCTGCGTAACATATCCCGGTACGTCTCGCTAAGGAGTCTGGGTCCTATAATGATTATAATCCCAAGTTGTGGCGTGGCACTAGCCACGAGTATGCGTTTAATAATCAATACGTTTCTCCACATTTGTCTATCAATCGTCGCTTTCAAGAAAAAGTTAGCAAAGCCGTCTAACACGACAGTTCTCTAACTATAGCTATCTCCCGAAAATAGGAAATGTATCCATGCTTGCGACTCCCGATATAGAAACGCCTGCTTTCATGGCAGCTTTCTTTTTTTGTACTTTTATCCTAAAGACGGGACGTATCTTTCACGATCTTAATATAAATATTTTTTTGAACTGTCGATGTCGATTGTTGATAGAAGCATTCGTACATTAGTTTCATTCTATTGAGTAACAAATCTAGGATATCTACTGCTATTCATATCGTTTTGTATAGTACTTATCTGAAAGTTATTTGGAATTTTACATCGCAAGGTTATAATTACTATGAGGGTTGTTTCATGTTTGGCCGCGTGGTGACGTCAGAAAGAATACATTTGTCACCACCCCAATTCTTTCCTTGGGTGCCGCCTAAAGGATTGAAGTGTCACTGACCATTTAGATATTGAATATTGATGATGGGCAGCAGCGGACACATACTGTGATCGCCACCCGCTTGCCCTGCCTTGGCGAGTATCATTACCTCCTAATGCGTCCACCCGAATTCAGACATGTCCAGCAGTGAAAAGGACTGATCATGAGGGATATTAACTAGAAGGTTTTCCCAAAAATTATGCAAGTTTTAAATTTAATGAAAAAGCATACTATTCTTGACCAATTCCATTTTTTCGAAATTTACGATATTTGGAGTTCGCGCTAGGCCTATTGCCTTATACAGTTTACTTTAAGTTATTCCTACCCATGATACAATAATCAATCCCCAGATTTAAAGTGCATTCATCCTTACTTGTCTTATCGTGTAAACAAACACTTTTTGAAAACATTATCACACTTTTCTCTGCAATTAATACAATAATCATCACGTCAAATGTTGTTGCATACTTAAAAAATCTCGCAAAATATTATAATCATTAATCACTCAAAAAATCACTGAAAACTATCATTTCTGTAAAGATTTTCGTCAATAAACAATGTTACGGTCGGATAGCGTTCAAAACATCTGCAATGTCTAGATTGTCTATGTACCGTAATGTTGGCATGACAATATATCGATATTAATACTTAAAGTACAACTTGGGGAATAGTACATTACTATAGAGGACGGGAAACGAAGGGTTACAGGCCAAGTAGATATATCTGGCCGAAGGAACTGAGGCCAGATAGGAATACGCGGCCTGTAACCCTGTTTCTCGCCGAGATTTGTATAGTGCTTTTCTCAAACTTGCCATGAAATAAAACGAACTGATTTCGGTGAACCACACTATTCAATTTGTAAATAAACCAATAGTACAGTATCGTAAAAAATAAAAAAAAAGCATTCGCGCCTAACTTTTTTAAAATCTGTTTGAGGTATCCTTTTACTCGGAGGTATAGACATTAGTTCTTAGGTTATTTTTTTTTTCTGTGGCTGAATGTCAAGACCTAGTGTCACAATTTGACGTTTCAAAACAAAAGACAGTTTGTTTGCAGTCCTAGGTGTGAAATAAATACATGAAATCTCTTTACATATCATCTTAACATATGACACCGGATACATAGTATTTCCGGGTTTCATTCAAAGTAAGTAACATCTACATTCCGTAGCAAGTTTGAGAAAAATGCAATTAAAATAAATTGCAGTAATTTACCAAAATAGCTGTAGTTGATTTCAACATGTTTTTGATATAATATTGTATTAGTCAATTATCTTCCTGGCAGACGATGCAAAATCGAAAAAAACATCTATTTAAGTAAGTAGTGAAATTATCGCTACCATTTCATTATATCAATCACTAGTGATTGTCTTTGATGATCGTTGAAGTTTTGTTTGTTTACATGTCAATAAGACAAGTAAGGATGAATGCACTTTATTTAATGTATTGACACTTTATTTTTTGTCATAGTCCCGTAGTTACCGCGTTTCTTGTGACAGCTTGAAATACGATATTTATTTAAACTTCAAAGTAACAACCATATTTTTGACAGCTTCAACTGTTCCTTTATGGAAGTTGTAACGAATGCACATCGATTAACCCTATTCGAGCATCGATATTAACACAGTTCCGCCATAATCGATTGGACACATCTTATCGATTGTCGGGGCTAATGTTTAATAACAATCGCCTCTATTGAAAACTATTTAATGTCGAGCGGTTTGAATGGTGTATTGCTCTAGTTTTGAAGTTTGTTTTAAGAACGCCTCCATTCGTTTTGTATAGAATAGATAACAGTTGCAGATATACGGATTTTTTACATGCGTTCTATTGTACAGTCGACTACAAAAATGTGTCCACATTTGTACCCTACTGCTTTGTAATAAGGTACAATGCAATACATTTACATACATTAAGTCTCACAAGGAGTGAGAGAGTGCATAGATACTAATCTGAACTCCCAATAAATAAAAGAAAATAAATCTACCAGGTGCTAAGCACTGATCATATGTGTTTTCTTTTTCTAGCGGGTATAATTGCCAAAAATCGTAAAAAACTATGGAGTAAAATAGTTTCGTTTTAGGCTTACCTATCTGGGTTCAAATTAAGCACATTAAACAGGAACTTATAAATTGATTATGATGGTTTCATTGTACTTATTTAATTTGTAATTAATTATCTTAAGAGTAAAACTCTTCTATGAATCGTAGTCATTGTTTTAAAAAATACTTGAACATTTTTAGCAAATGTATACAGAGTGGAACTTCCCGTTACCAACCAAGTCTATCAAACATTACGATAAACTTTCAGTATGGGACCAACATCGAAAGCGTACATGGAAAATTTGATTTTTTCATACTATTGAACTCTTAACTAATCACTCAATTTCATCCGGTCCGAATGCTAACTACTATATCAACCGAAAGACATCCACTGCCGAACATAGACCTCCCCCAAAGATTGCCACAATGCCTAACTACTAATAATAAAAATATTATTTTCAGGAGTAAAGGCGGTCGATGCCCTCCTCACGTCAAAATGGGCGACCGGCAAGAATCCCATCTTCACAACAAGGCTGGAGGTGACAGACTACCTTCATCAGATGCTGTTGCACAAACTCTTCCATAGGGCTAAGAAGGTTTGCACATAATAAAACACTTTTAAATAGTTACGCGACTTACGCGGCAATTACACTTGGTCGTTAATGTGGCCGCCGAATCAAAGTACAAGGTTGCCAGGCAAGGCAACCGACAATGTTTGCATTGCATGCGGCGAACGACAGAGTGTAATTGATGTTTTAACACATTTGCCCACGATATTGTTCCACTGAGTGCTAATACCGTGCCGATCAAAATATCATCGAACTCATATTTTAACGACGAACCCCGTTTTACCCCCTTATTCATAAACGTTTGTTAACTTAACAAGCCGCTAATAATTGTTTGTCCCTTTCGGTCTTAACAATGTGTCCATAAGGGCAAAAGGGATAAACAATTATTAGCGGCTTGTGAAGTTAACAAACGTTTATGAATAACGGAGTTAGTGTCGTTTCGACCGACCTTTACCGATGACGTGACTAACGTTGTGTAAAAAACGTTTTTGAGTGAAAAGTTCATTTTAATTATTCCTGTATAAAGGTCAATTACCTTTCCTTTTGTTATTCTGTCACGTCACCTACTAACAAAATATACATGGTTTGGTAGAAGAATTATTCAGAACGCTCTACTAACGTGATTAGCATGCAGCGGAACTTTGGTGCCCATGACAGACGTATGACGTTGTGGCTGCATACAGAGTGTTTTTATCTAGATGTCAGTAATCATAAATCACTAACAACTTAGTTCGCGGATCTTTATTGACACTTGAGACGACCAATACTTATAAAGACATTATCAGATAATCACATAACTGTCTTTGTCTTTTTCATCGAAAATTATCAAAATCAATATAGTACATCGTTTTAGTATTTTTTTGCTGATAAGGTACAACATTATAATTAACACGTTTAATTTATTTCATCATCATCAGCATCAGCATATCTCAGTCCACTGCTGGACGTACGCCTCTCCTATTAACTATGCGTATAGACGCATTAGGAGGTAAATGCCCATGATCGCCACGCTGGGCAAGCGGATTGGTGATCGCAGTAATGTGTCCACTGTGATGACGCTGCTGCCCATCATCAATCAAATCAAATAATTGTCAGTGACACTTCAATCCCTTAGTCGGCTCTTACGACACCAACGGGAAGAGTTGGGGTGGTTAATTTATTTATGTAAAGATAAATATAAAGTTTGTCATCGCTATTAACTCGGCATGCTATAGTGACTATTGCATCTGTCAAAGCGTGATAACTGATAAAAGTTCTGTTGAGTACAATTTATAACAACATCCTATATCTCAATTATTTTGCGTAATAATGATGTCATCTGCACCAAAGTTCCGCTGCCTGATGATTAGTGGATGAAGGACCATGGAAATTCCACGTAATTGTCTAAAAAAACAAAGCTGTGTAAATATTATTGCTATTAAACTGTGATTTTAAGGGCGACCAAGGAGACGAGTAACAAATAAGGTGATTGGCCCATAAAATGATAGGGATATTGGAAAAGGATATAAAACATATAGTTTTTTGTAATAATAGATATTTTTTTTAGGTTCCAGTGAGTGAGCAGGAATTAAAAGGCAAATCTAAGAAGAAAGATGCTGACAAAAACAAGAGTGGCGATGAAAAGGACGAGAAGAGCGCGTGCGAGGGAAAGGTAAATATAGGACAGTAAAATATATCAATAGATGGTCATTATTCGAGCTTCAAAACTTTGTATATAAATGAAACACTCTAATAATGACCCAGATGGGCCATAACATAATTGAAATTGTATAACGAAGAATGGAATGCAAATGTTGCACCAGAGGAACCCGTGCCTTACTCTTATTTCATAGTAACGTACAGTTTTTCCTCTTTGGACTTATGATCCAGATCATTTTACCAGGGATCGGATCTATGAGCGCAAAACTTGTTATATGGACATAATAGAGTACTTATAGCCATAAAATTATGATCAAAAATGTTGCGAATTCAGGATTCCGATATCGTCGTTGAGATTGCCAATTCCGTTATGTGCACAATTTCAGGAAATGAAAAAACAATTCAAATGACATGTTTGCAGTCTCCTTTTGTCAAATTATGTTTTTGCGCATGTGAGTATTGGCAATCTCAACGACGATATACAATTGAAACATGACTTATAGCCAATAATATTCGTAATTTTCTGTCCCCCTTGGCAATCATAAATGTAAATTTACTAAACAACCAATAATTCCAGGACACAAAAGACGGAAAGGACAAAGACAACAAAGAGAAAGAGAAGAAAAAACGAAAGATACGTCTGGAAATGCACATGGAACAAGTTTTCTTGGACACTGTCGATGCTTACGTGTGGATATACGACCCAATGCCGTGGTATTATTGGGTGTGTGGTGCTCTGGTCGTTTTCGGGACAATCGGCGTTTGTATGTTCCCGCTGTGGCCTGCTACTGTCAGGTTGGTAAATAAAACAATGACATGCTTTTAATTTACATTTAGGTGTTCCTTCAGGGAAAGGTCATTGACGTTACTACGTAAAGTGTTTAATAAAATACGATTTCTTATTGTGGCTGTCACCATATACAGGGTGGAAAGAAGTTATGGGCCCTCGAGGGGAAATACTTCGATGCCCGGTAGAGACTAGCAAAATTAAAAAAAAATCGTTTAATGCAGTTTCGTTACTTTTTAAAAATAAAGGAATGTTTCCTTTCTGCAAAATGACCTCTAACTAAAAGATTTAAAGTAGTTCCCCTCCAGGACCCATAATTTCTTTCCACCTTATATATCCTCGTATCGTAAGACCCACCATACTTACTTTTCCTATTTTTTATTTGAACTTTGTTCTATATGTAAATTGGTAAGAATTTCGATTGTTTCAAAAAGCAATCAAACAAAATGAATTCTACTTTAATTGGTTCATGAACGATTCAAACTGGATTGCAACAACTATTTTATTTACATGGTTAAAATAAAGTTCGATCAAAAGTAGGAAATATCGGAGGTTAGCCTGGACATAGCTAAGGCGTTTGACTGCGTCAAGCGCTTGATAATTGTGTCGATATTAGAGCATTTTACAAACCGTTCTAAGTCGTTGCTAATAAATTGCTAATGTTCTGTCTTGTAGACGTATAAAAATAAAAGAATACATGTAACTGTAATAAACTATGGATGTTTGAGATGGACGGCCGATACACATAAATACTGGAGTTCCACAGGGATGTGTACTTAGACCATAACTATTTAACTATAAATAACACATTCGCCACCGCCTACCCGACACTCAGGCACTCGTAAACTTCGATCAGATGCCGACATACCCGTTACTCGGGCAAGAGCTCTAAACCTACGTTTTTAATTTGGGTGTCACTTTCGCACTCGTAAAATATTCATATAAAAGATGATTCTCTGTTGCACACTTCGTTACTCTATTTAAGCAAAGCGACTCGTAGCTCTATTACGTATGCGAAAGTTATTTGGCGTGCGACCATATATAACATGGACGTCTAACGCCAGCTCAAAAATGCCCCCAAAAGCAATTGTTCAATTGTGCCAAGATGGGCAGGACATAGCGCTTTTCTTAACACCGCGCATATTTCGGCGCAACATCTTTGACAAATGTTTAAAGAATATAGCCAATCAAAACTTTGATGGACCAATCACAACTATTTTTAAATGGCGGTTTAAGTTTTTATAGGTTGATATTGAAATTCATTACCGTGATGCAGTGAAGAGGGGCTGACACTTGTCAACTAAAATTCAGGACCGTTTTTGAAAGGCAATTAGTATGGCGTGCGGCTTCCATGTTTTATTTGTTCGTAGTCTATTACGTATACGAAAGTTATTTGGAACAACCCCGAGAGTCACCGCGTGCCCGCCTAGCGGGTTCGCCGCGTGCTGCATTGAATTTCACGTCCTTGCCCGCCTAGCGGGTGCTGTCGGTTTCTGGGTTCGAAATTTTGGTTGGTTGCCAATGTGTTAGTGAATAAAGGGTGTCCCAAAAATAACGCAAGATTTCGATGAAAAATACTTATTTCTTGTTTGAATTTCTTATTTCTTGATTTAATCATAAAGTACAAAGAATAGGGTTTTGTATGGTAAAGCATGTTGAGAAATTACTTCGAAGGCTTTGCTGTAACATAGCACTCCTTTGTTAAATTTTTCTATGAAATTTGCATAAATATGGGTGAATTTCGTTGGTACAGTGTGAAATCCCCTCCTTCAAACCATGGGCGATCGAGAGCTTACTGACATGGATCTTTGACTATAAATAACCCCATAAAAAATAAACAATTATGTTAAATCGCAATATTAGGGATTCACTGAAAAGAACGAAAAACGGTCCGAAAATGGGTTCAAAACAGTTTTTCGTCAAGGAGACCAGGGATCCTATTCTGTGTACTTTGTGTGTCAGGAAAAAAAATGGATTTGGTCGAAAAAAGTACGCTTTTTCATTACATTTAAATCTTGCGTTACTTTTGGGACACCATAGTACTTCGTAATTTTCAAAATCCAATTATATTTCCTAATATACGTATTCTTATTTTAGAAAAGGCGTATACTACCTATCAATCGCCGCCGCCGCGTTTCTGGTGCTGATAATCGCTCTGGCCGTACTTCGCGTGGTCGTGTTCTGTCTCGTGTGGCTGCTCACGCTGTCTCGGCATCACCTCTGGCTGCTGCCCAACTTGACTGAGGATGTGGGCTTCTTCGCTTCCTTCTGGCCGCTGTACAAAGTGAGTTTCAAATGTGATGATAATGATAAAGGGTTTGTTCCACCATCCTCGAGTAAAATATATCTGAATAAATGTTAGCTGTCCTTTTCTTTTATTATTCTTTTATCTGAGGATTGTGAAACAGGCCGTAAAACTCTGGAAATATGAGCAAATTACTTACCAATTCGACATTATTTACGTTAAATTAGCACTTGTGGTAGTTGTGATGATTGCTAAGAAATATCCTGGTCACGGCACCAAAAGAAATGTTTTTCGGACCGCTTTTGTATGCGATAGCTACATAACACTATATACCTATGTGATAATTTCGTTCTCCGCGTGGCAAAATCACGTCCCAACTTGACCGAAGACTTGTTTGCTTCCTTTAGACGCTTTATAAAGTGACCGAATCTCAATGATTGCTAGTGCCATGAATGAGTCCGCTCCGCTCGTAGTGGTAACATGTCGAGCATTTTTCGACTTAAAAACGTGAGTAACACGCGTGAAATATATTTCGTTGGTACCACGGAATAATAAAAACAGTGGAAATGGCATAAGCCTAGACTACTATCAGAGCCGATGTCGCCAACACGCACACTGTCGTACCGTTAACTACATAGACATCGCGCACGTGATTGGTCGTAATATTTCATCATAATTGTAATAAGAACAAATGCCAGTTAATATACTTTGAACCTAATGTCTACAACGTAATGTTTACATTTGATTGCGTCAATTGTTAGTTATGACGTATTTAAACGAAAAATGATAAAAGCATAGATAGTTCTGCCACCTAGCGTCGAGTAGCCAATGTATAAAGCTCCGATAATTCGGCCACTCGACACTAGGCTGCAGCACTGGTCTATGATAAAGTAGTGTAGGAAATAGTGATGTTTGTGTCGCGTGCACAGCGGGTTATCGATAAAAAAAGTAGATGATGAAGTATGTGCACGCTAGGCCCAATAAACTATTTTTCAACACACTTGCTCGTAACGTAGGAATTAATTCATTTATTATACAGGGTGGAAATTCTTTTTCGGACAGTGAGGGCAGGTACCAGATCCAGAGTAGTTACCTGAAAATGGTCTTACAAGACTGTCCCTCGATTATAAATTAATGAAAATTGGCGTTTACAGATTTTGGAAAAAACATACAGGGTGTGAGAAAATGGTAATTAGTGACTAATTTTTTTTATGCCAATCGATCCTTTTTCTGTTCAGGATCAAAAGCTTGTATGGGACAGAAAAATTTCGGCTAGAAAAGCCGCAGATCGAGATTTAAAATTCCCATACAAATAGTATCAAAATTAAAAATATTTTTTTTCACGTTTCATTTTTGAATGTCGTTTCCATTCCTATCCAGTACCAATAGTTTCCTAGGGGTCAACTTATAGCAATGTACAAAATAGCCTAATAAAATGACCAAAAAGATTATTATACTAATAACTGAACAAAGCATTGTTATTTCCCACATTACATTTTTTTTATAATATTTTGTTCATATTGCCTATATAAATAAATCCGTTGAAAATATATCCACAGTGAACTTGTGAGAAACATGTCGTAGGAAAGAGTTAAAACCGTTAATTATTAGTGGGATAGATAAATCAAATACCAGATTCATGATTTACATCTTTATTTTGTGTAACGTGATTTAAGGGAAACATATTAGGTGGATAATTATTAGGTAAATACACATATATTGTCTATTCTTTAGCTTTAATAATTAATGATATAGAACAATAATGACATAAATAATATACACGTAACAAATACTAGTTATTTATGTATGGAATATGAATTTTAATGTGAATGAAATTACAAATCAATAATCGTAATTAAAGTGTGATTTTTTCTTTTTAACAGTTCGAAATTTAATTGAGATTAAGGTATCGGTTGCCAATATCGTGAAGTAAAAATTACGATGTACCCACAGATACAGATTCCTTAAAGTAGGCTATTTGGGTGCCGCCACTAAACATATTGGAGACGAATCGAACATATGGTGCTGGAATTCACTAGCATCCAAGTTTGTCTCCCGGTAGCATTGATCCATTTTTCCTTTTGACTTAGAGCAAAACAATGAAAGTCAGTCATATATGTCACAATGTGCCATTAATAAATTTGGTGTGCCTCAAGGCAGCGTACTTGGACCGCTGTTGTTTTTGGTCTACATTAATGATCTCCCTAATATTATAAATCATAAATGCGTTTTGTTTGCTGACGACATATCGATAGTAGTAGCCAGCAAAGAACCAGACTCGGTAACAAAACATGAACTAGAAATTAATACAGTAGTCAAAGATGTTGTGACGTGGCTAGAAAAAAACAATTTACAAGTTAACTTGGGGAAAACAACCTATCTAAATTTTAATAGCCAAGTTAAGTCTTTAAATGTCAATTATAATAACTGCGAACTAAAAAGTTCTGAATCTACCAAATTTCTAGGAATTCACTTAGATAATAAGCTTAGATGGAAAGACCAAATACAAATCGTATGTCACAAGTTAAATCGATTTGTATATGTCTTAAATCGATTACGACTAGTGATGTGCCGTCGGTAAATTACGCATTTACGGTAATTCTCATCGATGGAAATTACGGTAAATTACGGAAATTTCTCGGTAACTTACAGCTTAAGAATGTTTGGTCATGTTTAAAATTTGTTTACAAATATCGTGTTTTCAAACTTTTTATTATTTTTCGTGCTGTTTTCTTAACGAAAGTCATTTCACACCTTTTTGCTTAAACATGTTATGATGTTAAATTATTTTATCGATTCACGTGGTACTTTCAAATAAGTATTTTAATGTTATCTGGCTCAGGCACCTGTTTATGTGGTAATTTTGTTACTGTGCTCGTAAATCATAAGATCTTTTATTACTCATCGTGTTATCTAAGGTAGCAATTGCAGGTAAAATTTAAAGGGTTTAGCGGTGATTGTAAATACTATCTAATTAGAAGCTAGGCTATGTCATTGTCCTGTGTTTGGATGTTTCGTGATTGGCCCGTATCTTTTGTTAGGTTCAGGTAGTTATGGTGGGGAAAATAATTGTGTCCCCTAACGTAGAACAGATTCCAGTTTTTATTTGGACGTAGTTTAGCAAAAAGGATCCAAACTCAAAAAATTGTCATTGAAAAGACTGACTTTTGCTTTTGACAGAAGTTTGAAGTTTCAGTTGATGCGACTTTATACCGGCAGCTCAACAGACAGATCTCTAAGTCCCTCAAACGCGATATGCGCCAATTCCGTACCAAGTGTATAGAAGAAGCCATCGAGCGGAACAAAGGCTCTAAAGTTTTTGCAAGGGATCTGTCTGTTGGGCAAAGCCAGCTCGCCAAATTAAAGACTCAGGATGGTAGAATCGTCACACCCAGATCTGAGCTGCTGAGTGAGATAGAGGGTTTTTATGGACAGCTGTACACGTCAACTAGCAGACCCGAAGTTGATCTAGTGAAAGACCTCAGAGCTAGACTGACCCGATACTATACAGAAGACATCCCGGACATCAGCCTGTGCGAGATTAGAATGGCTCTTGAACAGCTCAAAAATAACAAGGCGCCTGGCGAGGATGGAACTACAGCTGAGCTTCTGAAGGCGGGTGGTAAACCGATCCTTACGGCCCTTCAAGTTGTTCAATTCCCTTCTTACTGGAAGGGAGAACGCCAAAGGCATGGAACAAAGGTGTGGTGGTACTGTTCTTCAAAAAAGGTGACAACGCTTTATTGAAGAACTACCGACCCATCTCACTTCTGAGCCATGTCTATAAGCTGTTTTCAAGAGTCATTACGAATCGTCTTGCACGCAGGCTTGATGACTTCCAGCCTCCCGAACAAGCCGGTTTCCGAAGAGGCTTTAGTACCGTAGACCACATCCATACGCTTCGCCAGGTTATACAGAAGACCGAAAAATATAACCTGCCCCTCTGTTTAGCGTTTGTGGACTACGAGAAAGCCTTCGATTCGATCGAAACCTGGGCAGTACTAGTCTCTCCAGCGGTGCCAAGTCGACTACCGCTATATCGAGGTGCTGAAGTGTTTATACGAGAGCGCCACAATGTCAGTCCGACTCCAAGACCAGAGCTCGAAGCCTATTCTGCTGCAGCGGGGAGTTCGGCAAGGAGATGTCATCTCCCCTAAGCTGTTTATCGCTGCACTGGAGGATGTCTTTAAGACTCTGGACTGGAGAAGGCTGGGTATCAACATAAACGGCGAGTACCTCACTCACCTTCGATTCGCTGACGATATAGTAGTCTTGGCTGGGACCTTGGAGGACTTGAAGTACTATGCTCGTTGACCTCAGTAAAGCCTCCGAGCGAGTTGGTCTTAGGATGAACATGGATAAGACGAAAATCATGTCGAATTCCAACGTAACACCAACGTAGCTACGAATGTAGCACCAACTCCCGTAATAATCGGAGAATTTACACTCGAAGTTGTAGACGAATATATATACCTAGGGCAAACTATTCAGTTAGGTAGGTCCAACTTCGAGAAAGAGGTCAATCGTCAAATCCGACTCGGTTGGGTAGCGTTCGGGAAGCTACGACACATATTTTCGTCCAATATTCCGCAGTGTTTGAAGACGAAAGTCTTTAATCAGTGTGTGTTGCCAGTGATGACATACGGTACTGAAACGTGGCCGCTTACAATATGCCTCATAAGAAGGCTCAAAGTCACCCAAAGGGCTATGGAGAGGGCTATGCTAGGAGTCTCTCTGCGTGATCGGATTAAAAATGAGACCATCCGCAGCAGAACTAAAGTAGCCGAAATAGCTCTCCGAATCGCTAAACTGAAGTGGCAGTGGACGGGGCACATTTGCGCGTAGAACCGATGGCCGTTGGGGCGGGAAGGTTCTTGAGTGGCGGCCACGTACCGGATGGCGTAGCGTGGGTAGGCCCCCCACAAGGTGGACCGATGACCTGGTGAAGGTCGCAGGAGTCCGCTGGATGCGGGTAG
>JALPQI010021433.1:0-26151 GCA_025490895.1 Thaumatotibia leucotreta
ACGCGGGCGAAGCCGCGGGTAACTGCTAGTATATGTATAAACGCCCCTATGGCAAGCGACAAAGTGGCTCAACTTTACTAAGCCGCTCACATTATTGTTTACCCAGCGAGCCCGTAGTGTTACTTGCCCAGGAAATAATGTGTCCATGTCTATTTGACAAGAATACTAGGGTAAACATAAATATTGACGTAATAAGTAATAGTAATACATAGTACAATTATACTACAAATTTAGATATCATCCTCTCATAGAAAGAGCTAAGATAATTACAAGATAGAGATAAGAAGAGATAGAGAGAGACTAACCTTGAAAATTCGATTCAACTGGTCCACTTCGGACTTCCCAGGGAACAATGGGTTCATGGTAATAAACTCCGCGAAGATACATCCTACACTCCACATGTCGATAGGCGTGGAGTATTCTTTGCCGCACAGCAGCAGCTCTGGCGCGCGGTACCACAGCGTGACGACTATGGGCGTGTACTGGCGGAGCGGCGAGCCGTACTCGCGGGCTAGACCGAAATCGCCCACCTGTAATGTAATAGTACATTGTGTATTAAGGGCGGTAAGTAAGAATTTGTGAACGAGTGTGAAAGTGAAGCCCAAGCCGAAGGCGCGACCTTTACTTCACACGAGTTCATAATTCTTGTACCGCCCGTGGCACACACAATGTTTATCATCACACCTGTGAGGCAAAAAAGTAAATAAAACAATATATTTTCACAAAACTACTCTAAAATGGTCTAAATCACGGATGACTTAATTTTATCATTTCCATAAAAGAAATCTCAGCGCGGCTTGCGTGCGCCGCGCCGCGCTAGTGCGACGTAATGTTGTATGAAAATCACCGCATCGCCGCAGCGCATTGGCGCACTTACCGAACAGGTGTGATGAAAATATAAAATAACTCTCTTGTTCATAAGAGTTTTCTAACTTAGCAAGCCGATAAGTATTGTTTGTCCCTTTCGATCTTATCAATCTCTATAAGACCAGGGACAAACAATACTTATAGGACACGTTTATGAATAAGAAGGTAAATTTCTAAAACATTATACACACTGGCTATTAAATCAAAAGATTATTGCAAGAATTTCCTACAAACACATTTCATTTGTTAGCACAATTTATACTAGCTTATAGAACCTAGATGAAGGGTCCACGGAAAAAACATGTCCTTAGCTTAAAAAAATCAGGGCAAATTCACACCTTATTCTGTTAAAGGTAAGGTGGTTTTTCCTTCTGTAATTTGAATTGACTAGACATGTTCTTTCCTTGGACCCTTCAGATACTATAAATTCAATGGTTAATCAACTTGCTATTTTTTTTTCAGTAAGAATATTAATAGAATCAAGATTACGTGAGTATTCAATACAAGTATACTTTCAATTCCTAATCAATAAATTAAAATAGAAAACAAACATACTTTTAGAATTCCCTTGTGTGAAAGAAGAAGATTGCTAGTCTTGAGATCTCTGTGCAATATCCAGTTGTCGTGAAGATGGTGAACCGCTTTCAGTAATTGAGTCATCAGGCATTTTACTTCCCCTGAAAATAGTTAACATTTTCTAAACAAACATGATAATGCATGTTCTCCTAAAAATATTATTAAATATATTAGATAGTAAGGGAATTGGTAAGCCCTTGAAATGGGCGACCAATAAAGAAATGGACCATTAAATATCGATCTCCCAGCCGGCCTGCCATATCAAGGGTTAATATGGTTGACTAAGAATGGAATTTAACTTACCAGGCAAGAACACCTGTTTCTTTCCTCTCATTGTCTCCATGAGACTCTTGAGGTCATGCTCGACATAGTCCATGACGATGAATATCTTATCCATGTTGGAGCCCACCACGATCTCTCTCACGGTGACTATGTTCGGGTGTTGGCCCTGCAACAAGCAAATGGAGCGTGTCGCTTGTTAGTTAAAATGGGGCGCACATGACGTCCTTCTTGTTGGTAGGAACTGGAGGAAATGTTTTCCTCTGTGGCCCTCTTACCTTGATCACTTTTACCAGACTTAAGATATGTTACAAGTACCGAAACATTGGGCTCTACTTTTCACTTACGATCAGGTGGAGTGGAGTGTTTCTCGCGTGTACGAGTTGTTAAAATAATCTCACAATCGACTGTGAAATTATAAGTAAAAATGATCAAGAAAAGACTAAACAGCTGTAAAATCCTGGATTTGCTACTATTAATGACAATCTAAATATTTTAATGATCAGAATTCCATACAAAGGCTTTCTTAACAAATATTCTAACGCTCGGTTTACACACTGTGCATCCTATAAATAAAACTGTTAACACAAAACAGAAATAAGTTAATAGATAGTTTATAATACCGTCTCCGTAATAAAACGATGTATTGATCGAAAATAAAAATAACCGAGATTAAATTAATTATATTTAAGAAATATAAAATGAGAAAATCATAAAATTAAACTATTCTTTTTATTATTTTATGGTTCTAACCTATGCAGCAATTGGGGCCGATTTAGGCTGAAATGGCAAATTGTTGCCTAAGAATTATAATAAATCTGTAGTTAATTAAATGTTTCAAAATTACTTACCAAAATTCAAGAACATTTGTGGAAACGGTAATATTAAATGTCAAAATTAAAAAATATGGCCCTAACTTCATAATGGAATGAGTTTTATTTGACTGGTGCTGTACATACATTAAAAATAAAATAATATCTGGATCAAATAGGTACAGCCCAGGGAAAATACATACAATGTGTCTTAGCCCTAAAATAAACCTTTACCAACATGTAGGTAATGTAAATTGCTAAATTCTAAGAAGTGAACAACATTCATGATTCACGATCAATTACTTATTTTGAATCGTTAGTATGATTTAAAATAGTGTATATACAATGTAAATTTAGTTTATCGAGCACCCGATATTTCGGCAGCCCCAAATGCCATCTTCAAGATAAACTAAATTAACATGGTAAATACCCCATTTTAAATCATACTAATTGTGATAATCATGTTAGCTTAAAAACATCCTTTGAGACAATTTAAATGGTAGCATGCTATACAGAGATCTACGGATTCAACCTTTTTGAATACAATTTCACACTCACATAACAACACTTCATAAAATTCATTAAGTAACATTTGCAATAGAATATAATCTATTCTATATAAATAGATAAAATAGGTATGTTACTATTTACTATGGATTCGATGACATAAATTCGTTCGTTTATTCCTCGTCATTTTATGGAAAAATATGAATGTTAAGATAATCATTATAATTATCTAAGATGTTGTGTTGGTCCAGAGGCTAAGTCACATTGTATGTTCTGTTTTACAAAATATAGCGATATCACTGAGAAATTTTGTGCGCAACGACAAAATGTCAGCGCGACACAATCGTGTGCCAGGGGCACAGTCGCCATTGGATATATCCGATCGGCCAAGGTGCTCAAAATATATCTGAACATACATTTTAACGGCAAAACAATAGAGGCCGGCGCAGATGTTTGTGAGTACCCTGGCCGCTTCGATATATCTGATGGCGACTGTACTGAAGTCACAATACAACATATGTATCAAAAACTATCTGTTTCTCCCTAATTAAACCACCACGAAAATAATATCTGTTCTCTATTGATACAGTCATGTGGTGTCATTTGTGCCCCGGAGATTATCAGTTCAAAAAATATACAAATCAAAAAAAGTAATTTCATATTATACATTCTAAACATACGATATTCCTAAACACTAAAGTTCAAACCTTGATAATGTTTGGAAATGCCTCCCATGCAGCATTTGAATAGAAATAATATTCATTCCTACTAATATACCTGCATAAACATAAAATTTTGATGTAAGTGAATTTCTAAGTAGTGAAAACGGTACAAACTGCAGAACTCGAGGAGATCTCACCGAATACACATTTTTTTAATGTGACGAAGGCAAACAACTGAGCTCTCAGCCCACCTGATGGAAAGCGGGAACTGAAGCCCATGAACATAGTGACAAAAAATCGCCTTACCAAAATTATGAATGTTACTGAATTTTCATGGCATGAGCCAAATGCCATGTACAATTGTACATCGTGTAAAATGTTTCTTATTTGTATGTCTTAACTGTAAATTTGACTTTTGCGCTTGGTAGAAAGAGACAAAACAAATTAGCTATACGCATCGTAAGTTTTTATAAAAAAAAGGGGTACAAAATGCGCTTTTATCTAGTCAGCTGTTATATTATTATAACATATAGTTTACTTTATTAATATATCGTTTGTAATACATAGTTTTTTTAACTTTTTAGTAGGTAGTATTTCTGAAAAAATTATATGAAATCTCCATTGACATTCATTTGACAATTGTTGTTCAAGAGAATAGGGTAAATCGTCTATTACTGTTCATTTTATACTAGAATGAAAATATGCTTACATACAAATAGTTTTTCTTTAGTATAAGGTTTCAATTACTGGCCAGCCTTTAATAACTAACCACGTTATACCTACTAAGAATTATATCTATCTATAAGCAGGATATTTTTTTGGTATTATTTGGTGGTGGTTAAATGAATTGTCGACCATATAAAGTGATTTTTTAAGCATATGCTTGCCATAATTGACTTGGAAAAGTGAAAAATGCGATGCGATAGCTGTGTAACTCAAAATACTAAATCTCAAACCGTTTAAATTATTTTCTATAATAATAGGACAGAAATCTTTAGGAATATCGTATCTTAGAAAACATTTCGGAGGATATTTCCTTGAGAATTTTTGAATGACATTACAATAAATAACAATGTTATTATTATTAAGACTATCCGATTTATACACAATTGACACACACGCCTTAACTTAATATAATTTCAACCTTTACCTGTATAAATATAAAACAGAATATATGGTAATATTTCACAATACTCTCCCAAAAATATGAATTCTGTATAAGAAGATATTAACACGTTCGACGCCGGTGACACGCATATGTGACCGAAAAAACTGTACTCCTATGCCGGTGACACACATATGTGATCAAAGTAATCTTATTCTTATGCCACTAGCATTAATCAAGTTCTCACTCCTATGCCAGTGGGATAGAAATACGAACGTTTTTGACACAAGTCTGTGTCGACGGCATAGGAGTACAATCTTTTCGGTCACACATGCGTGTCACTGGCATAGGATTTCTATCAGATAATTTTGATCGGCATAGTATAAGCGCTTAGTGAAACAGTACCGGAGGCGAACGTGTTAAACATTGAACACATATTAATACATTATAATAGACATTTCACAAGAAACAAGCGTTAGATGCTTTGTATTCAGAACTCTGAGGATTAAAATATTTAGGCAAGCATTATGTTCATATTATAAGGTTAATTAACATCGGTTGGATATATTTTAAACAATTGACACAAAGATATAAACGCATTAGAAGCAAAAACCTTATACTACATTTCTGACGTAACAAACAAATAAAATCATTTCAGATACAGAGTCATTTCAAATGGCGATACAATTTATCCATATTTTTGAGCGTAGGTTTACATTAATGCATACCACATAATTGTATGTTGATAAACCGCACCACAGTATCATCACATTACACATTTTTATACATTAAATCCAATTTCAATCTATTGTTTTAATTGTCAAGGTAACTTTTTCAGTAACGTAATTTGACAGGAAGCATACGAGGGGTTAAAAATTTCATGTTTTCTGTGA
Organism: Thaumatotibia leucotreta; assembly: GCA_025490895.1. Taxonomy (NCBI): domain Eukaryota; kingdom Metazoa; phylum Arthropoda; class Insecta; order Lepidoptera; family Tortricidae; genus Thaumatotibia; species Thaumatotibia leucotreta. The sequence continues at coordinate 5,702 of JALPQI010021433.1, forward strand.
CACTGCTTGGTACACTTATTATGGCCAATGATTGTTTCACCTCATGATAAGTGACGAGTGGACGATAGAGTCAAAATAAGACATAAAATTCATGGGTTCAGTAATAGGCTTTATGGTCCGCAATATGGTGCACTAGTGACAGTAATGACATAAGACAGGGTATTATAATTTAATTTATAATGTTTTGTAAGAATGCCAAAATATCGAGAACTCAATGTTTTAACCCTTAAATGCATGAACTTGACAAAGATTTATTCAAATTTGAATTCTGACTTGCTGTCAAAAGAGTCAAGAATACATGATGCATATATACATACATCACTATGCATTTAAGGGTTAAATGAACATGCTTAATTCCCCATTCAAGCCACAAATACAGGACACGTAAATAACCATCCTAGTTTAAAAATCGATAGGTACTATATTTCGATCGATATTTAGCAATGTACGTGATAGTACAACGTTACAGACGTCGTTTTCTTGGCGGTTCAATGGTTGAAATACGTTTTTGATATTATTATGTGCACCTATACTTGGTCAACTGGTTCCAGATGCGACAAGAGAAATCGAAAGATGAACTGAATACGCCTGCAGGAGCTATTCGTTCATGAACCATTTCATGAAAGTGAACTCACACTTTCAGTTAAGCGGAGGCTTATGGACATTTGCATACTTTCAATCCTCATCTACGGTGCTTAGACTTGGTCTTTGAGGGTAGTCAGAGTAGCAGCCAAAAGCTCCAATCGGAAACGCGGCAGACCTCGTCGACGGTGCCTAGACTTCTTTTTATTAGGGTTCCGTCCGTCCGTCCTTCCGCGTATAATCTCAGTTAGCGTTAGCACTAGAAAGCTAAAATATGGTACCATTATAATTTATAACAAGTACATACGCTAACAAAGTGGTAAAATAAAACGTGGAAAAAAGGGAAGTAGCACTTTACAAAGACTTTCCAGGAACATTATTTGGAATTTGTTGGGCTGTTGTACAAAATAATTTCTTAACTAAGTTTGTAATTTAACCGTATAATTAAGCAATCATTTTGTTTTTCTTAGTTTTTTATTATACTGAAAGTATTTTCAATTAATAAATAACCGGTCAAGTGCGAGAACTTGCGCATAACGTGCGTCCGCATATATAAAAATTACAGTTAAATCAACCTATCTCAAAAACTATAATAGATACTTTGATCAAACCAAAAAACATAGTACGAGTTTATTATATTAAATGTGACACCTCAATTTTTTTAAATATTATACCCCGTAGTTTAAAAAATAGAGGGGCCACTCTTTTTACGACTTTGATGATGTCTTCTACGAACCTTTATATATTTTTAAGTACATAGCCATTGATACCCAAACGCTTTTGTATATTGAAAGAAAATACCATCCCCCGGTTACAATGTAATAGAGCACACATAACCTTATCAAATTTCATTATTGTAGTGCATACTTAAAGTTTCCTAGTACTTCGGCTGTGACAGACGGACATAACGAATTTATACGGATTCCATTCAGGGAACCCTAAAAAAAGTTGAAAGCCAACATTACCACCGAAAACCATACATAACCAGTCTAGTTTGTATAAACAATTCTAAATTATTTAATTTTAAATATTAGATGTCATATACCAAAGAAAAAATACCTATTTCACCAACTTCCGAGGTGGAGATGTGGAATGGAGTGGAAGTAAATAGCTTGCTTGCCCTTAGCTTATGGTCAAAGAGGCCTCTTAGCGTGGGGTATGTCGAGGTGGAGGGGCTTAGTAACTGTGGACCCCACGGTGAAGCGGAGAAGCACCCGGGTGCCGAATAGTTTTGGGCCCGACTAGGGTGCGTCCTAGTGGACTCGCCTTGCCCGCTTGAACTAGTGGAGGTGGACGGACCGCAGGAGAAAAGGAGTGTCTGTGTTATCGTTACCCTATTCTCTGCGGCCGAGGTGGGAACGCAGGGAGACAGGCGTGATGGTATTACGGAGCGACACACTCCCTAAGCCCTGCGACCTTATGCCGAGGCCACGACATTGGTCCATTTGGTACCGCCTTACTGACGCCTTTAAAGCGACCAGCGGCGAGCGAATCCATGAGTTGGAGCGGGATGCCGATATGGGTACTCCCTCTCGCACGTATGGTTTTCCGCTAAGCCGGTCGCCTTAGACCAATGTCGTGGCCGGGCCTTTAGCGGGGCCGTAAATGCGTCAGTAGGGCTGCAGAGTAAGAGGAGTGTCGGTGTTGTCTTTGCCGTTAACCCTATTGTTTTCAGTCGAAGTGTGGTCGGCGGCATAAACACAGTACTGATATGCCACCGGGCGCTGGGAAATTTTCCGTTACATGCGGTCTCCTTATGGCGGCCTCGGGAAGGTCCGCCACAGTTAACGATGGAGACCGATGAGGAAGGTGCGCCCAGCGTGAAGGGTCTTCGGACATCCGGGAAGGAGCTGCTCGCAAGCAGCTGCCGCCGGCGTTGTCTCGGATGTGTACGTGAGCGTTCTAGTAAACCCAGCCAAAAAGGAGACGAGGAGGCATATAAGAATTTTAGTGATGGGTATTTTAGTTTGACCTACTCATTAGCCAAACGAGAGTCCCACATAACCGTTAGGGTCACCTCCCGCTGTCACACAGTATGCATAACGCGCGTAACGCAAACAAAAATGATTGCGCCTAGCCTTATAAGAAATTGCGAAAACCCGAGAAATTAGACCGGTGGTTGCTAAAACAGAGTGGTTTAGGCATTAGCCGCGAAAACGAGTACGTGTGTTTGTTCCCCACCTCGGACGTTCGTAAGTTGGGTACTGTTTTAGGTATATGACATGTAAACATTTTAATTTTATAGTACGAGTAGGTACTTAGTGGTGTGACTACTTAAAAAAACACTAATCAAAATATTTTATGATTTGATTTGCTCCACAAAAACTAAGCTTAATAATTAATTTACTAATTCGATCGATAAGCTCTCACAAAAATCACTGTGAGTTAGGGTAAGAGGACAGTGATCGATTTATTTGCCATTTTGATAGCCACAACCAGGGATCGGATTCCCGTTTTTTAGGGTTCCGTAGCCAAAATGGCAAATACGGAACCCTTAGTTTCGCCATGTCCATCTGTCCGCAGCAAAGCTCAGTGGCCGTTAATACTAGAAATTAATCATGCCGACAAAGTGGTAAAATAAAAACAAGAAAAAAAATTGTTTTCGGGTACCTCCCCAATTGGTGAAGTTGGAATTATTTTTTTAATTTCTGTAATCCTATAGTGTGGCATATCATTGAATAGGTCTTTTAAAAAGAATAAGGGTCTTATAAGAAAGTTTTTTCTAAAGTCAATATTTTCGGAGATAATCGCTGCAGAAGAAAAAAAATTGTGTCCCCCGCCCTCTCTAATTTTTGATCCTTAATTCTTTGTTAATGAAGTGTTTTAAATATGTGATGTTGTTAATTAATAATTACATAAAATATAGAGTATAAGACATATATAAAAATAGTGGCCGAGGGGGCACAACACTATTTTTTTTGGGGTTGTTAAATTACTTAATTGTATAAGGGATACCACTATAAGCCGGTCATAGTCGAGAGATGAGGTTAAGTATGTCTGCTGTCGGGTTATAAATCCTGGTGTCTGAAATCTGTAGCTGTGAAAGTTTTGCGCTCCTTATTATGACTGACAATAGGTTATCTTGTCTGTGCTTCTAGTTTAAGACCAAGCTTTAGATTTGCCTCTTTTAGTTACAAAACGTGTTTAAGCAGATCTTTGGTTACTCTGCAGGCGATTCAACGTCTATACCTTTCTGTTGAAATTTATTTATGAAGTTCATGTTATTTAGAAAATAACTGCAGAATTTGCGCACATTCGCTATTTTAGTGGGTGGATAAAAGTATAAGCATCGACATTCCGGCGCTATAGGTACAGAGTGGAGAAAGATTTTGGATCAGTGAGGGCAGCTACCAAGTCCCTTGCTGCGCGAAAATGGTCTTAGGAGATTTTCCCTCGATTTTGAATTGATGAAGAATGGCGTTTACAGATTTAAAAAAAACATACAGGGTGCGAGAAAATGGTAATTTTTGACAAACTTGTTTTTGATGCTAGTCGATCCTGTTTCTGTTCAAGATCAAAAACTTGTATGGCCAAAAAAAAAATTCGTCTAGAAAAGCCACAAATCGAGATTTAAAGTTCCGATACAAATTGTATGAAAATTAAGAATAATTTCTTTCACGCTTAATTTTTTTTAGTACAGATGGTGCCTTTTTTAGGCTCTAGTGCGAGAAGTGTGTCATTTTACGTCAGGTTCAAAACTTTGGAGATCTGCACTAAAAAACGTCGTAAGAGACACGTGCAAAAACGAAATTAGTTCATGTTTTTCGCACTAGTGTCGTAATGTACTATTTTATGTCTATCGATTCCATTCCTATCCAGTACTAATAGTTAGCTACGGGTCAACTTATGGCAATATACAAAAAAGCCAAAAGGCCGTAGCAAGATAGGGGAAGAAGATATGCCCTTTTGGAATTCAAGGCTGTTTTTTATTTCTATAATTACTTACATCTAGTAGTACAATTGTGCAAAGTTTTGTCAAAAAAATCATGTGGTTCAGATGGAAAAAAATAAAATCCGAAATATGTATTAAAAAAGTATATTTCTCTAAACGTATTGAACTTTATCAGCCTATCTTTATTTCCTTTTAGTCAACTTAAAAGTATAGTTCGGGAAATATTATTTGACCGACTCTTATCTTACTTACGACTTTTTGTTTTGTATCATTAACAATAGAAAAGTGCTAGACTGCTGATTGTCTAGTAAGTGTTAACGCAAAACAGTCGTTTAGCGTTCAGCGTTCGCCTATAAGTATTTTCTCAGAAAGTATTGAGTCTCTATCTTTAACATTTCTGTAAAAAACACGTGAGTCAAAATTTCAATTTTTTAACTCTTCTATTTAATGATATGTCAATCATATTAGTTACACCTAAAATCGAAACAGTGTAAAAATTAAAAAAATATGTTGGTTGTCAGCCTCTGTAGCCTAGTTGGTAGTTGATTTGTGTAAAATGTCCCAAGATATTTATTTATTTAGTTACATTTTGCTCTTAAACCATTCTAACACCGCCAAAGAACTTAAAAACAAATCTTCTTTGTAAATAATAATAATAAAAAACACAATTTTTGACATTTACATTAATATTAACTCGACATTTACATGTATAAACTAAAATATCCTTATAGTAATCACTTAATATCCGCCTAGCGTTCCCTTATTTTACTCACTTTCACTTTGGCGGTGTTAGAATGGTTTAAGAGCAAAATGTAACAAAATACAACCAACATATTTTTTTTAATTATGACACTGTTGCTTTTCGATTTTTAGCTGTGAAACTAATATGACTGACATATCATTAAATAGAGTTTTATAGCAATGTCATATAGAGTGGTCACGCCGCCAGAATAAAAAAAAATTGAAATTTTGACTTACGTGTTTTTAGAGAAATGTTAAAGATAGAGACTCAATACTTTCTGAGAAAATACTTGCTTTATGTTGACTAAAATGAAATAAAGATAGTATGATACAGTTCAATACTTTTAGACAAATAAACTTTTTTAATATTTCGGATTTTATTTTTTTCCAGCTGAACCACATGATTTTTTTTGACAAAACTTTGCACAATTGTACTACTAGATGTAAGTAATTTTAGAAAAAAGAAACAGCGTTGAATTCCAAAAGGGCATATCTTCTTCCCCTATCTTGCTACGGCCTTTCAAGAAAATTGTTTTCATACAATTTATATTGGAAAAAAAGTGAAACCTTAATTACATTATCTGTCACGATAATTTTTCGTTCTATGCTAAATGACAATAATACTGTATGAAAACATTAGCAACATTAATTAGCGTGTCAGATAATGTAATTAAAGTTTTACTTTTTTCCCATAGTAAAAGTATGAAAACAGTTTTATTATTGTTTTTTTATTTGTAATCGACTGGCATAAAAAAATAAGCGTGAAAAAATATTTTTTAATTTTGTATGCAGTTTTTTTAGGAATTTTAAATCTCGATTTGCGGATTTTCTAGCTGAAATTTTATTTTTGGTCTCATACAAGCTTTGGATCGATTGGCATCAAAAAAATGTCAAAAATGATCATTTTCTCGCACCCTGTATACTTTTTCAAAATTTGTAAACGCCAATCTTCTTTAATTGGAAATCACAGGAAGGTCTCCTAAGACCATTTTCGCGTAGCTACACTGGATCTGGTAGCTGCCCTCACTGACCCAAAATCTTTTTCCACCCTGTGACAAGGGGCTAGGTCCGAGTTTATTATTTGTTTACAACTTTAACTTCGTCATTGGCATCGTTAAAGTGTAAATGGAGAAACACTTGATATAGCAAGAACCCTTGGAAAGGAGTAAAGCTCCTGTTGCGATCTCTGACGTGGTCTGCCGGGTCCCCTTTGAGCTTGGCTGCCATTCTGTGGCGATCTTGGCTCACAGTTCTTTCGGCATGCAGCGGATATGACCAGCCCAGTTCGGGTTTCAAAACACAAAGGGTTCGATCCATTCATTGTTTCGAGAGGTTAACTTTCTTTGAAGTGTTTTAAAGACCAATAGCTACATCCGGGCATGTCCAGTTCGTCTTTCGACTTCCATCTCTTGTCGTGCCTGAAAGGAGACTAATTGACCCAGGTAAATGTGTTCATTGAGATGTACAATAAATTCGGCGTTTATCTGTACCCTACGCGTGGTGCTATTAGTCATAGGGTGTGTTTCCACCTGAGCTATGCCATGTGGATGCCTTCAATACCCACTAATTACCGCTACACAGTATTGCACATGCGTCAAACCCGTGATACCACGTATCCACATAGCATAGCTTAAATAGGTGGAAAAGCCTTGATATGCTCAACAACTCAACTCAGAAAGACGAATTGTTGAAGAAATCTCGTCAGCGAATCAAAGTTAAGCTTTTATCTCCGACGATAATAAGGCGTCTATTCCTTCAACTTTATATTCCAATGTGCTAGTGTAAAGTTTCAGTGATTAACTCCTATAAATTTTTTTTAAGGATTGATTACAGATGTTTTTTTTTTTTGTAAATGGTGGCATTGAGGTGGATGAGAACCTCCTCCTTTTTTTTTGAAGTCGGTTGATAAAACGCCTAATAATTAAAATATGTCATTGCGTATTAGCCAAAAACTTTAAAACCTTGGTACACATGGAGTGGTTCTCTTAGATGTGCAACGGACTCAGTAATCAATTCCACACGAATTTGTAAGTTTGTAGGAAACCAATACGTTTACATTGGACTGATGATCCCATTCAATTTAAATTCTACAGTATGTGTTTTTTCTATTTTCCAACCATATGTATGTATGAACGACATTAGAACCAAGAATAATGCAAATTAAGTAAGTTTTTAGTTCATTAGTGCTTAATTAATGGCAATGAGTGCAATCAATAAGTTCAATTTTGAAAACCGAGGTATCCATAATAAATGTGCATTATTATCCTTATTACAGCGAACGGAAAAAACATAGAAGGCGAACTAGCTCCGAAAGGTGACGCCTCAAAACCGAATACATGGGCATCGAGATATGACACAGATCCGTTAGTATACAAATTTATTTATTTTATTGAAACAAAAGTTTACACGACATGGCCGACATGAAGCGCGGTCTTACTAACAGCTGGCGAAATTTTTTCTAATGGAATGGAAAATCTTTGCAAAAAGATTTTCTGAAACCGGTAAAAGTGTTGTTTTAATTAATTAGGCACAAGTGTTTCAACATAGAAAGTAGAAACGTACCAGAACAATCCGAGGTTATTATTTGAGATTCCTCCACCTGAATTTAAGAGTACGTCTGCCTACATGCAGGTTATGGAGACGAGATCGGGGATACTAAATATAAGTAGCAAGGTTTCGCTTTTATGGACACTAGAATTATTAGAAGAATTATTTATATGAATAATCCAATTTTTTTAAATATCTTTTCTTATGTCTCAAATTGCTTAATTCAACAACAACAATTCCGAAGCGAATGAAGAAGAGCAAGAAGCAAATTAATTATTTACTGAATATTTTATTTCAAGTTATCGCATTGTGTCAAGTGAAAATTACTCTTCATTGCATTAAACCATCTACGAACAATGCGTTCTCAATGACACATGTATTTTTACGATCGCCATTTTGTAACCAACCAATCAGAACGTACCATTTTGACGTTGACCAATTATATTTATTGACATTTGCGTAATTTAAATCCGACCGATCGTTTTGACGAGTTTGATTGGTAGCTTAGCGCACATGCGTATATCCAGTTATTGCCCGTTATTTGAACATAATTTTTTATTAAGAGATGCTTCCATGTTTTTTCCGTTCGCTGCCTTATTAACTGTCATACTGGCTCTAAGGCCATGTCCTTGACACAGAAGGTCAACGGGACGGCGGGTGGGCGTTCATACATTGAGCTAAATAAAAATATGTATGGCTTCCCGCTCGCCGCTCTACTGCCCCCGCTTACTTCCAGGCCAAAAACAAAAAATAAGGTATAATTTCAATTTCCTACCAATTACAGTTCTAGAGTTAAAACCCAACAACCAGGCAGACGGACAGCAGATATTTAGTAATAAAATTACGTTGGTGTACTTTACACTTTTATATTGAGTGTGCAGAGGCCCATTTTCACGGGTTATTCCCACCTGTTACCACCCATCAGATACCAGTGGTAACAACTGCGAATTAAAATTCCTGGGATTTCTTTTTCTCATTAGATACCACCAAATATTGTGGTGGTAACAAGTGGAAAAACTATTCCCAGTAGTTACCACTAGTGTCAGATGAGTGGTAAAAGGTGAGAATAATCCATTTACACAAACAGCGCGTAATATGGATGAGGACTGTAGTTAAAATAAAATATTTGACACTGGTACAGTGAAATATTGAAATCTACCTCTATATTTGCGGAAACGCTGGTAACTGTCATGCGGCCCGCAGTTTTCAGGCGCTACAAAGTAAACTACCGTTTATCCAGTTCGAAACCAGATACATCGCGAACATCGAATTCCGTAAATTCGAGGACCTGTCTCTGTCACGCCAATGGTGCCTTCGCTGGAGTGACAGAGACAAATGCTCGAAATTAACGAACTTTTAAGTTCGCGGTAGCGGTAGGCCAGCTGAATTGCACTGCCAGTCAACATCAACACAACGTATTAAGCGTTTCATACTTTCACTGTCTTTTAATACCAACAGCTTTTAACTAGCGAAACTCGATTTTGGAAATAGGCCCCTCCAGTTGTAAATTGTGCTTCAGAATAGAGATTTGTCAAATATTAGTTAACTTTCTCAGTATTTATAATTAGTCTCCGGACGTTGGGAGGCAATTTACACATAGGCATCAATGGTGTCAACTGGCTAGTTTTATGATAGATTGAATAATCAAAATTTTCTCATACTTAGTTTTGATAAGTTGTGTAGTTATTACAAGCAAATTCCGTCCTTATGGCAATCTTAACCCGGCGAGAGTGTGGTGAAAAAAAGTTAAACAAAAATAAAAACTAAATATATTGACATAAGTCAAACGCAGGGTATGAGATACCCTGCCACACTCCCGCCGGGTTAAAGCAAAATTGGTTAGTACTTTAATTCTCTAAAGAGTCACATGAATGAACTACTCTTTTATTACTTGGGTAGAACAAACTATATTTATTTATATTATTGTACTATTTGATGATGCTAATATACCCGATAACCCTCTAAAAGCTCACATGTATACGTGGATTTTTATCGGTATACAGTTAAATTAAATAAATACTTATCTTATAATAAATCGTTTACACATCATAATAATAGTTACTAAAATTAACTCCACTGATGTCTATATGCAATGAATTATGTAGGTATAATAAAGAATCACTCAAATTGTTATAGGCTAACGGACCACTAAAATAAACTTGGTTCGTCATATGACCTTATATTTCAAATACAGTCGACCGGTAGACTCTTAATTTGAAACACAATTTAACCAACGCATATATTTGTTACACACATCATTGCAACAAGTATCTGCATTAATGAAAAAAATTCCTATAATTTATCGCCAACGCAGAATGACACTCCTTGCACTCAGTAATTATCATAAACTGATAAATATGTCAGCAATAAACGGTAGACGTTATACTACTAATAATATATAATACTATGCTTAACAACTAAAGGACCACCCACACTGAGTTTAAATCTGCATAAAATAATTTAATTCAGTGTGAAAAATCCTTAAAAAGTTACCTGATATCGATGTGATGATAGAAGACCCTCCTATGCACTTCAATTATACTATCATGGATATTGTATCGCCATTTTAAATAACTTTCGTAGCTCAATAAATAGCTGTTTTTATTACTCATCAATGAACATTGCGTTCGTACATAATAAAAGGAGGAAGCATTGATGGGGCGATCCCCTGGAATAAATCCCTTATAAGATACTTAGGCCCGCCCGTGTATCGAAGTTGTTAACCCTTGCAATTGGGTCACACCTCTAGCACAACCCTCTTGCAGGTAAGAGGTGCCGGGCCTGTAGGAATAAAATACAAGGCATTAATCAATTGAATTCAACACATGAGCCATCGAGTGCTTCACAGCTTGCGGCTCAAACAAGCTGCCTCGTTGCTAACTAATACAGTCATATGTCATTCTCTCAAAAATGGACCTGCATCTTGCTATTAGCGTAAAAAGGCTCAAAGTGCTCCTTGAGGTTTAGTTCCTTTTACATCTAATCGCAAGGTGCATGAAGTACATCTTCTGAAGGAGTGACATGTTCAAAGAAAATACCTTCTAACAGCCAGCAGTGATGCATTAAGATGGCTCAAGTGAGCTTACTCTAAAATAATAAAACGAAATTGTGATCCTACCTTAAGTAATGTGTTGATCTCTCTCAGAGACGTAATAGGGAAGCCTTCCTTTTCCTTTTCCATTTTGAGTCGCTTCAAAGCAACTATTTCATCACTAGTTTTGTCGCGAGCTCTGTAAACAACTCCATATGTGCCTTCCTCTATTCTATTCAGACATTGAAACTCCTCAACTGATCGACACCCCTGTAAATAATCTTAGTTAATATTTTTTCAAAACAAATTTTACGAAAATGTTGTTAACAACTGTTGGTCCCGCTTTTCTGACATTAAATTTAATTAAATTGTTAAAAATAATTCAATTCCCAAGGCAATGCGCCACAATACGCCTAGACAAGTATAAAGAATGTAACATGCAAAAAACAAGAAAAAAAATAAAGTCATAAGTGTTTATATCATGTGAAAGGAATTTATATTACATATTTCGAGTATTAAAAATTTTGAGTTAGATTCGAATTATTTAATAACAGTGAATTTGTTCGACTTACTTATATAATATTAATAGCAAGTTTTAAACCGCCACATAGCTGTTAAATTATAAACTCAGACCAGAATAGACAATATATTGTTGACCAATCCTGTCAATAAAAAATACACAATTCAATGAAGTCTGGCAATGCTACCACCAAGCATGAATAAAGTGACTCAATTTCAGATCACTTTATTTTAGCCAGGTAGTATAAGTCCACAAAATAGTTACCTGTAGTGCAGGGAAGTATGGAGGCAAAGCATTGATAACTTCTTCCCTGAGCCGAACTTTCTCTTCATCATCATTAGATGGTTGAGCCTCATCTGCTGGTTTCCCATTTTCTCCAGGAGGTGGGGGCGAGAAAGAGTGAGATCGGCTTCTACTTTTCGATCTTGAGTGTGACCTACAAAAAAGAAAATGTTGAATAGAAATTCTTATATATTACAACTAATCATTTTTTGTAGTGAGGATTCCTTATACGTTACGCTTTTTGACGATGGTTACGAAAAATGGTGACAGTACAATTGTAATTAGTTACCTCCTAGAATCATTTGATGATGGTGTTCCATGATTTGATTTCCGGACAGGTGGGGATTTTGATTTTTGTTTAACAGTTTCAGTTTTTTGTTCTTCCTCCTTGTCAGTTTTCCTATCTTCATTTTCATCAGCTTCTGATTTTGAATCTGCGTCAGAGTCTGAATCTGTACTAGAACTACCATCATCTGTTTCACTATTTGAATGTTCACCTAAAATTTTAAAACACATTTTGCTTAGCAAATAGCAGATGGAATTATACTGTGTAGATACAGACAAGTTCGAATAACAAGCTGTCCAAAATTAATAACTCCCTTATTCATAAACATCTCCTAACCTAGCAAGCTAATAATAATAATACATATTGTTTGTCTCGTTCCGTCTTATAGAAATATTGACAAGACAGAAAGGGGCAAACCATAGCTTCCTAAGTTGGATTAGCTTCCTATGCTAATGGATAAGGGAATAAATATCAAAACACAACAAATGGAGTTGAGATAAAGAATGAAAGACATTGTTGCAGGTGTCTTACCTTCCTCTTGTTCAGAATTAGAATCAGCCTCACTCTTTAAGTCAACATCACTAGCGTCAGACACTGTGACCACATCGGCATAGTGTGGAGAATGAGTAGATTTATTTTTCTTGGTGGAAGGTTCTTCAGATGACGCAGAGCGTTTCTTACCGCGACGACGACGCTCTTCGCGTCTTGCTTCCAATTCGTTGCGTGATTCAGTTTTTCTTTTTTCCATTTCTCTTTCTAAAAAAGGATACTTCTATGTAATATACTGAAATCTAGACAATTTATTTGAAAATGGAATGAATGAATAAATAAAAAAAGCTAATATATTGGGTAGAAACCCCCAATTAGTCTTGTTTTTTTGGTATATGGCATTTAATATTTATAATTTATAGAAGTGTGACTCATTGATTTGTTGCCAAAAACTAGCATAATTAAATAAAAATGGTTTTAATATCATTTTACCAAAAGTTCAGGTTGAACTTGAATAATATTTAAACCTTTCCAACAAAATTAAACTACAGTGACTTATTTACGTTCAGGGCCTAAAATTTATACGAAATATGTTATATTCTACAAAACTTTATGAGCAGACAATTCCACAAAATGGATATCATTTGAAGAAAAATTATTATACACTTTTGTAGAATTATAATTAGATAATTCTTGTAATTTTTTTTGCGATTGGCCATTTCAACCAGTCAGATAATTGGTTGACTGGTAGCGAATGCTTCATAGCATTAAGTCCGCCTTTTGTATGATTTTTATTTTGTGCAATAAAGATTAAATAAATAAATAAATAATTAACCTTTTTAGCTTATCCTCCTTTCTGGCTACACACCAGTTTCTCAACTAGCAAAATATAAACCTTATTTATCCTCAGGTAATTACAGTCCACCATGGTTACTTTAGCACCACATACACTTAGCATGGTAGTTAAGGAGTTTATCAAAAAGGTTAAATATTCTTCACAGACATGGCATCTTGAATAAGACACCGTGTCTGTGGCAGAGGGTTAAGATAAAAAGTTTAATCAAAATACCCATTCATAAGGTTCAATGATTTAAAGACTATACAAAACTTACCTGCTTCTAGTAACTTGTTTCTTCTTTCTTGTTGGTGTTTATCAAGAGCAGGTTGTCTTTCAGATTTAGATTCCTTCTCTGTATACTCACTCTGTCTTTTTTGATCATTACTTTGCATTCTTTTACTTAATAATCTACTTCTTAAATCCTCTAAAGCTTTATCACCAGATGACCTGTTCTCTTTTTCATTATTATGGTTTGCATGTCCATCTTCTGCAAGTGATCTCAATCTGGATTCTATTCTTTCAGATTCTTGGTGTTTCCGTTCAGTTTCTGAACCTTTATATTGCCTGTCACGAGATGCATAGCTATCTCTGTCTCTTTGCTCTTTATCTCTGTATGCTTCCCTTGGCCTTCCTGTTTCTCTATAGGAAGGATCTCTCAACATATCTCTATCACGGTAGTGTTCTCTTTCTTTGTAAGATTCTTTCTCTCTATATGGCTCTTTTTCCCTATATCCTTCCTTTTCTCTATAGGCTTCCTTGTCTCTGTACACCTCCTTCTCTCGGTATGTTTCTTTTTCCCTGTATTGTTCTTTTTCTCTGTAGACCTCTTTTTCTCTGTAAGCTTCTTTTTCCCTATAAGGGTCTTTATCTCTATAAGATTCTTTTTCTCTGTAAACTTCCTTTTCACGATAAGGATCTTTTTCTCGATATACATCCTTATCCCTCATTTCTCTATCGCGAATAAGATCCTTATCTCTAATTTCTTTTTCACGATAAGACTCTTTCTCCCTGTAGTATTGTTTATCTCTATGATAATCTTTGGACACATCCTCTCGTTCAACAGCTTTAGAATTTTCTCTAGTGGGTTTATCAGACTTTTCCCGGTCCCTGTATTAAAATAGTAAAAATATTTAATAACTTAAGGTTAAAGTGAACACTTTTTGGTTGATTTTGATTTGAAGAATTGGAAGCATTTTTCAAATTATTTTTTAAATTAATTTTACTGACTTATAAATATTAGATGTTTTAAACCAATGAAAAAATACCTTTGAGTAATAAATAAGTAGGCATCAGCCCCAAAAGAAACCCCACTTTGGAACTTACTCTTTTTTCTTTGGCATAGGGCATTTAATATTTATAATTTAAAGTAGTGTGACTAATTGCAAAAAAAATTGCATAATTTTATGAATATAAGTGGTTTAGGAATCATTTTACAAAGTAAAATATATATATACTAGCATGCAAAACATTGTGTCACATTTTTCAATTATTTTTCCTGTTATTGAATATTAATTATCTCTTAACCCTTCAACTGCAAACTCCCACAGCTAGAATTTCAATACACAGAAAAAGATGTAATCAGTTATAATAACTATTATACTTAAGTTCAGTGGAAAGGTTAAATTAAATAAAAAAGTAATTAGATGAAAGAATTTTGCTTATTATCAACCCTAAAGAAATTTACTTACCTATAAATATGTTTTTTATCTTTTCTTGAATTATCTTTGTATCTATCTTTGACAGATCGTTTGTGTCCTCTCCTGTCTCTGTGAGATGGCCGAATTACAGCTTGGGGAGGCTTGATCACCAAAGAATCAGCGTGGTCACGGTCCTCATCAGATAAACTATAAATAAACAATTTAATATCTGATGAAGATATGTTCTGCTAATTGAAATACATATAAAACAATTCATAATTGCTTATCCTGGTACTGACAATTTTAAAACAATTATTTTAAAAGAACATCATACAAAATAATAATTCATGAACATGAGTTTGATCAACTAGTAATGTGCCCAATAGTCTTAAAATAAGATGTAGATTTTAATGTAGACAAATTTTAATGTATAAGAATGCTTTTCTACACATATTAAGTTTGTCCTTAATGTCCGTGGACGCATTA
The DNA here is from genome assembly GCA_025490895.1 of Thaumatotibia leucotreta. NCBI lineage: Eukaryota > Metazoa > Arthropoda > Insecta > Lepidoptera > Tortricidae > Thaumatotibia > Thaumatotibia leucotreta. The sequence continues at coordinate 21,033 of JALPQI010021433.1, forward strand.
TGTAGCTAAGAGCGATATGAGTCATGTGGCAATGGAGTTATAATAATTAAATAATATTTAGGCTATAAGTTATGGAAATGAATAGACCGCATTTAAGAAACATTATGATATGTACCTGAAATCCATATCCTCGTCGTCTTGGACAGGGCTGCGCGCTAATTCTCCGTCTTCACATTGTTCGTCATCGTAATTACTCATAATGAGGTTTCACGTTTGATATCACAGTAAAATATAAACTAAAGTTTTACTCGCACTACCACCAATCTATTAATTGTTTCACATTCAACCTTTTCTAAGTTCGTAAATTACAGCAACGTAACGAGGACTTCAACCAAAAAGATCGACGCCATTTTATTGTGTAAATGTGTATGTCATGTCATTTGTGAAAAAAAATGTGGAATTTCTTTCTCACTCACTCTCTTCTATACTCTATGTTCGGATGATTTTCGGACGAACCGTGGAATGAAAAAATTAATGAATCATAGCTACCAACAATACGACATGAACTAAAAATGTAAAGGGCTCTACAGATCTCAATAATTTGATATGACGAATGTTTGATGACAAACCTTAATCAATCCAATCGATTAATTCGATAGTTAAACGTAAGGAGGCGAGGCGAGGGAATCCAGCACATTCTCGTGTTCGCTCCGCTTACTTTGTTGTTCACTGTGAACAGTGAGATTTGTACATATATAATATATATCACTATGGAAATGTACCAAACAGTACCAATCATTTCGAAACCTTATTTAAAGTCATTATAACTTGTCTCTTCAATCACGTCCATGTTGTAGTTGAGGCGAATTAATGCAATGGAAAGCAAAGTGAATAACTAGCGCTGCACTCTTACAGTCTCCGATCGTCAAGGCTCAAGGCTCGTGCTGAGGCCGTCTAGCGCCTCTATGAGCTGGCCTACTTCTACGAAAATCGAAATTCGTAAATTTCGAAGATTTTTCTCTGTCACTCCAATGGAGGCCTCATTAGAGTGAGAGAGACAAATCCTCGAAATTTGCGGGCCGAGCGGTGAGACGACTTGCAAGAGTATGCATCGGCATTACAAGTTTTAACATTGCAGCAGAAGCAAAGAATATAATACTCTAAAGAGAAGCAAGCAGAAGTACCTAACTAATAAAGTTATTTGAACGCAGCCACAAGTTGAGTATTGACATCAAATGACACTGATGACAGACAGACAAATCGGATAGTTTATTATTGTAAAACACCATACTAAGTCACTGAAAAGAGTATTTATCTAAATGTATTTTAATATTAATCTTACGACCACCTTTATAATGTTGTGAGGATAAATAATACATGAAGAATTCGTGTGTTATTACGGCATAACCTTGGGACATTTTCTAGACAAAAATGGTATGCTTCATAAATGACCATTCAAGTTACAATAATCTCTTAATTATTCAATACTATACAAGATACTTAAGGTGACATTAAATATCTATTAATTTGTCATAATCTTCATTACAGAACAGTAAAATATTAAGTACAATAGCAAATGCCATGGACACTAAAGAGGAACTAAAGAAACGCATAGAAACAGCTAAACTTGTAACACAAGAGCTACAGACATGCATCCAAAACTGCCAAAATCGATTTGGAGGCAAAGCTGAACTTGCTACAGAAGATGATATAAGGTGATTACATACTATACTTTTTGCATAATGGACATACCTGGGATAACTGGGGGCAAGTTATAGGGATTTGATATCGATTAAAAAGATGTCGAGATAATTATAATAAAAGATGTGCTTATTGAACATTTTCAATTACAGTACAGAGGTTCGATGTCATATCTGATATCGGGCCTCTTCAGATAGTAAAGTATGCAGATGTCATTTTTATCAAATAGACAATTTAAATATTGATATTTTATTATTAATTGTATATTTAGAAAACTATTTTAAAATAAATGCGTAACTACCCAATTAAATTTATTTTTTATTTTAATTGAAGAGTAAGTATCTAATATTTACTTATGCCGAATAACATTTTGATGTTGTCATTCACAGTAACATCGATAATATTTTTAGTCGATAAAATAATTTGCTACATCACTTTTGTATAAATGCCCCGGAGTTATCCCACCCCACGTATGATAATGGAGTGGGTTCTAATAGTATTGCATGTAGTGAATTACAGCTATCTCATCCGTACATACCTACTTTGATAAATACAATATCTACCTACATGGTGAAACAGTACCGGGGTCTGGAAACAGTCTGGTAATTAAATATAATAAATTTCTTCTTACAGAATTGTACAACTTTGTGAAAAATGGGAGAAAGTACTCAGTCATGGTATAAGAACTAATTTATCTAACTCGGCTTTACAAAGCCTAGTGACTGCTGGGTTAAATTTTACATTTAATATAGTCAATATTGGTGCGTATGAGATACTATACTGTAGAGTAACATAGTTCAAGTATTTTCTATACTGTCCTCCGTTTCATCATTAATTATTTCAGGGAACTCATTGTGGAGTTATACATGTCTTCACCTCACTAAACATGAAAAAGAAAGGTTTAAAATCTTGTCGAACATTAACACTCCACTTGGTTACTTCAGGGCCTTCATCAGGGCAGCTTTAAATGAAAGATCACTTGAAAGGTTTGCTATTTCACAATTTTCAGTCTTCCTCATTTATATATTTACTTAATCTAGTTTTAAAGAATATCTGCTTAGGATGACATCCCTCATTGTTGACTTACTATTTTTTTTAAGACTAAATTATAAATAAAATTGCATAGGAGCTAGTAGTAATCTACTATCATCCTGCAACTAATATTATCCCTGATTGTTGACTTAAATTTTTTTAATAAATGAATTGTATAGGAGATTGCATAGGAGCTAGTAACAAGCTATTCATCATCAGCCTATGTTACTCGACTGCTGGAAGTAAGCCTCTCCTATTAACTATGCATGTCTATACGCATATTTAATAGCAGCATTAGGAGGTAAATGCCCATAATCGCCACGCTGGGCAAGCGGATTGGCGATCTCAGTAATGTGTCCACTATGATGATGCTGCTGCCCATCATCAATCTTGTAGAATGGTCAGTGACACTTCTATCCCTTAGTCGACTCTTACAACACCTGCAGGAGGAGTTGGGGTGGTGACAAATGTATTCTTACTGCCGTCACCACACAACAGTACTGCCGTCACCACACAACAATGTATTATCATCCTACAATTATAAAATTTGGATTTAAACACTACTTTGATGCATGATGAAAGTATGTAGTAAATAGGCAATGGGGGCACTTGCCCCCCCCCCCCCCCCAATTGGTTGCTGCAGATCCAAAGTTGACTAATTAAATGTGTTGGCAGATATCTTCAAAGCTGGGTAGCACATGGCTTGCTGATGGAATATTATGAAGAAGGTGCATTAGTCAGGAGCAATGAATTAGCATATCAGCTGCCTAATATGGCGTCAGGTAATTTTTATACATATATATTCTACTCAATAAAACACCCTAACCCTACACAATTTTCATCTGAGACTCCATGAGCGCAACAACGTCAAGGACGAAAAATTTGGCTAATAATAAGCATTCATAATTATCATAGAGGCACCAATGCCCGACACTCCCCCAATAATCGTAATTTACAATCATAATGTCAAAGCAATAAAGTTGACAGCAGGGTGTCAAAAATTGGGTTTTAACACTTTTAACATGTCGATTATAAGTGTTTACAATTAGCATACATGACTAAGTTCCAATATAATTAACATTATTATTGATAACGCTTGCTACTAAGTACTGTTAGTTGTAATGTAAAATGTTAATAACCTATATGTTTACATAATTAACAAGGTCATTGACAACTCGCAAGTGTTTCATGTAATGTTTATTTGTAACTTGATACATTTCAATAAACGCTTTTCGTAAGATGACGCATATAGTAGTACTAATCAGGGACCGGAAAACCCGTTCATTTGGCTTACCGGTTCAAATTAATAACCCCTTCACACGATAACCTATTCATATGGGTAACCCGCTCAATGGGTTACCCAACAATAACGATAACCCGTATTATTCGGGTTAACCTAATCGTCATAAGGGGTTACCGCTTACAACAGCTGTTTCGGTGAGGGTTTTGTATGTACTAACCGGTAACCTTTCGGTTTCGGGTAAGCCTTACCCCTCTCCCGCGCCTTTCCGCCACCTCACCGGCCCGTCTTCGCGCCACCACACGCGATCGTGTCGTGACTGGATGAGTATTGTTTTACTTTAGGTTTACTTCAGTCAGTCAGGGTCGTTTCAAAAGGTACTTATTCAGTTGTTAAAAGGACATATTATTATTTTTTTCTACTTAGCCGAATTATGGTAAGTACGTAGATAGATGGTGTTATTTTATGTACCTATTAGTAAATCAATTAAGTAACTTTTAAGTATTTTAATTACTTACAGATTTTTAAATATTTGATGCTTTAATTATTGATAAAATATTATATACCTAATATACCTATACCCTTTTTTAATGTTAGTCTCAAAATAACGAAAAAGTCGACAAAGGCTCCAAGACCAATTTTTAATTTATATGTGCGCCGATTTAAAGTAATCGGCGGCGGCAACGTGATTTCAGCGTGAAATCGACGTGAAGATCACGTGAATTAAAAACCAGATCATCGGTTCATCATGTAAGGAGTCATCCTACGCTGCATCGACCAGTTAATGGTTGTTGCCATGAAATCGCTTGCCTCACCGGTAGTTTTGCGCAGAGTTGGGCATTTCGTAATCAATTCCCGATTACAATATTACTTGATTTTACTTTGTAATGTACTTATGGGTATCATATTACTTGTAATGTAATGTCGTGAAACGGAATATTACCATGACGTATGAAGAAGTCAATAACAATCTATAGCATATTACCATTACTATAATACTTTGGAATCAACATGTCGATTCGAAATACTGGAATTGATGACCATACTTCTAGATTACTTTTTAATTAGGTACATATAATGTTAGGACGTGCGAATGTTGAATATTATTGTCGCAAATATACAGGGTGTTTTTTTTTCGACCGTTCAAATTCTACGTAGTGAATGTGTGCTACGTAGTGAATGGAAATCGCGAAAAAAAAATCAGCT